>JAUMHP010033347.1:0-13613 GCA_032361065.1 Enteromius trimaculatus | reverse complement strand
AATTTTGATCAACTTTTTTGTTTTTATATATATATATATATACACAGTCGTCAACATTTGAAGTGGAACAAAAAAGTTGATCAAAATTGTCCTAAGACAAGAAAAATTTTGGTTTTAGGACAACTTTGATGAAAGGTTTTGATCCACTTTAAATGTTGACTACTCTATATATATGTGTGTGTGTGTATATATATATATATATATATATATATATAATAGATAACCTGAAGGGCATCATTGATACAGTACAACCACACTGTCATTATTAAAAATAATACAATCATAATAATATTCACATTTTAAAACCAGGGTGTATCTACTGTACGTCTCTGAACCCCAGTGCAGATCAAATCTGTTAATTTATGCATTGACTAAATAAAACACGTCAGAGTTGTTTCGTTTTCAAAGAAAAATAAACAAACCATTTGGGAGCATTCTGTTAGCAGCATTTAAGCTTGATGCAGTCGCCTCTTGATTTTCACAGTTGGTGCCAAACGACTATCAAAAAAGAAGAAAACAGATGGTAATCGCAAAAGTTGAAGTACTTAATGGATGTTGCTATGTTTAGATAAAAAGTTGGCACCTGACAGAGTCAAAAAATGAAATAGGAACAAAACGGGGTTTTGATACGAAAAGCCTGGAAAGGTTGTTTTCTGTTTTCCTCTAGAGCTGTCTGATAGTGACATCCACTGGAGAACTGCACACATGGCACGCACTTCTCGTAACAAAAAATATGAGTAGTTATATTAAAAAGTAATTCTGCAGGTGTTGTGAAGAACCGATACATTCTTTTTTCTTCACAATATTAAGAAAAAATAGACAGACAACAGCTCCGAAGGTCATTTTAAGTTATTTTGCAAAACTTTTATTGAACAAAAGTATTTCAATTCTCACCACACTGTCCTCAATACAGTACCATAATGCTGGATCTAAACGATTCATATATGCACCATATCTTTTTTTAATATATATATATGTACATACAGTGGAAAGAGGAATTAAATAACATTGCTCAATAACATTCAGACAGATTAAAAAACAAAAATCTGAAAACCCCTTGACCAACACGCTTATTGGTAAACAGACTTAGAGTAATTGACAAAAGTAAAGAAATAAAATCATATTTTGTTTTATTACTCTTGAATTAGTGTTCACAATCAACTATGTGTTACTGAAAGCAAAGGAGACGTGTTGGTGAGGTGCAATAAGACATCGACAGTAGCAGAACTGGAAGTGGGCGGCACATTTGGTTGAAAGGACACACATTCAAACTTCCCCCTTGTCTACAGAAACTACTCTCTCATAATAGCTACAATCTCTCTCTCTTTCTCCCCATCTCATTTAACCACGGCATTTATCTCCCTTTATGAAGTACCCTGATTCTGAAGAAACCCTGAAGTGAACTGGATGAAAGCTGTGTATGTTTGAATTATAGGAGCAGATAAGTCTAAACAACGATGGGACTGTAAATGCAAAAACAGTGTTTGTAAAGGCTCACAGGATGGGACAGCACTGCTTTATTTCAGGGTGATGTCTGACTGTCAACTCAATTATCAATTTGGATAGCGTAATGCAATGCAGCTGCAGTGTGAACATGCATCCAGAAGTTGCATGGCTTTCGCATGAGCTCTATGAATGGAGAAACCCCAAATCACACTCCTCGTTCTTCACCTGCTTTGAAGGATCAAGGTTGAGACATGCACATAAGTATTTTCTCCTCTGCTAATTCAGTACAAGAGCTACAAATTTACATACTGTTAACGCTCTTTTGGGCAGAGAAATGTAAACCAATGTAGTGTGGGTTGAGGTTGCTGATTGACCAGGAACAGGAAGAGCAGAAGAACAGCCGCCCAAAGGCTGGGAGAGAGTTCTACAGATGTTGCTCAGTGAAATGCCATTCTGTTTTTCTTTACCAAAACCTCCAAAGTGACAGTAAATCGTAAAAAAACAGGGCACGCATATCAAGGACGGACATCTCAGTTTAAAAGAATGATAAGTTGCTACTGCTCCCTGCAGGAGCGGAGGCAATGTTGGGCTTTGAAATGTCAAATAGTCCTTGAAGTTGCTTCTGAAAGGAGCAAGAGAAAAAAGAAGGAAAGAAGGGAACGGAGGTGCACGGGGGAGAGGTAACGTCTGCGAAAAATTTAGGCTAGGGGCTTAACCAGATAGAGTTTGTCTCCTTGCTCACTGGTGAAGATGGGGGCTTTCTTGTAGTGCTCTACAAGCTCATCCATACTGCTAAAACGCCGCTGACCAATGCAGTATACTCCATCCTGCAGCTGCACCTTGAAGTGCTTGTTCTTCCCCACAGCCTTCAGAGAAATTGAGAAATCGCTGGGCTGAGACAAAAAAAAAAAGACATGCAGAGATAAATGAATGGGATGTTGTTGCTGCTGCTTTTCATATTTTAAACACCAGATGGCAGCATTGATTCAAATACCATAGAGCCTGACACCAAGTCACATGGCGACAGAGAGCGGACATACAGTAGCTTTTTTGTGGCAGTAAAACTCGATCCAAGATTTCTGATTTAAACTAAAGTACTTTGTTATTTTCAGGAGTATTCGTTTAAGATCTTGGATATTAATATATTGTGCGATATATTGCCCAGCCTGGTGAAGATTCTACTTTCCCATGATTTGAAAAATCTCACATTATTCAGAAAAAACTGGTCAAATATTGAAAAAAAATTATATTATAGATATATTATATATTTTTTTATATACAAATATATTTATACAAATTATAATTGAAATAGATAACAACTTGGTACCTAAAATTTTTCAAAGAATATAATATCCCTGAAATAAATTACCTCCAATTCGTAAAGTCTCTGACCACATTAATATAATTATTCATGCAATATTAAATATAATTGAAATTGATTTTCAGCCAGTAATACGCGGCTATCATATATTGTGTTACCATACTGTATATAAACTATATTGCACCCTCTTTTAATGGACAGGTTTGATGGGTTTTTGGCTCAAGCTCTGCATTTTAAAGTCACAGCAGAGGTGTTCAGCTGGGATTAGGACTGGGCTTTCTCCAGACCGGTTAAATTCTTCCACACTGACAGAATCAATCATTTTTTTCAAACCTTGCCTTAAAGACAGAGGCACTGCCATTTTAGAATAGAAAAGGCTCCTGTCCAAATCATTATATGAGATGTCATTATATACGTAAACATTAAGATTTGTACACATGGAAATGACTAAAGTACTCAAACCTGTTCATCAGAAGGTGTTGTCCAATTACATTTGTATGTAATACCTCATAAAACATTACCTATGTTAGACCACCCACTTTTAAATATCACTATGGGTTATATTCTCATTGCAATTCAAATAAGTTCTGCAGGTTTCATGGTTTATTCAACACTGTCCAAATTGGTCTCTGTCACTGAGTACACTCAGTGGGTTGTGTATGTAAACTGATTCACCATCCAGTAGCTTGCACAAATAATTGGTTCAAACTGTGCAGTTCAGTTGGCTAGTGCAGATTCTTCCTACTCTGGGTTTCAATACAGTGCATTACATAACTCAATAAGGCTGCATAATTATGTGGGCAGGTTGCTGCAATAGGTAGTTTGGCATGCAGATGTGAGTAAAGTCAGTCCAACTTACCGATGACTCACTGTCCCGTATCAGAAAGTCCCCTTCCACTCCTCTCTCGTTAAGTGCACACTCAGCGTGGTGCCGTGTCACATTACCATAGTACCAATCCTTTCCAGCAAATTTGCCTGTACGTGAGGGAACTGTGTGACTGATATGAGGGGAGCCGTGACTTGACCCTAAACCCTTGGCTACTGGCCCATCACTGAGTACTACCACATAGTTTTTGGGTACAAGGCCAACCATGCCACGACTGTTTTTACACCTCCACCACTCTGGGTCGTTTTCTGGCTTTTCTAAAACTTCCATCGTCTCCCCCTTTTCAAAGTTCAGTTCCTCCTCTGTGACGGAGCTAAAGGGGTACAGAGTCTGGACCACGTGCAGAATGGAGCTCCCAGAGCCCCCCGGCCGGCCGTTGGCCATTGAAGCCCCTTGCCCCACCTTCAAGGACCGGAAGCCCCCCAACGTGTCCCCAAAAACTCCATCATGGTCTGTGTATACCCCCTCCTCTTGGACGTAGTTGGATGGGAACCAACCGACACGGCCGGCATGGCTACCCCTCCACCAGCCGTCACTGCACTTTTCCATCACGACCACCCTCTCCCCTTTTATGAGGTTGAGTTCATCTTCACGCTCTGCTCCATAAGAAAACTTCACCACTGCAGGAATGTTGAGGTCGTAGATCCGCTCGGCTCCGCCCACTCCACCTCCTCCTGCACTGCCATTGGATGGGTACTCTGCCTCTGTGCTGGGTGTGGGTGATGGATCACGGGCACTCGTCTTCCTTTTTGTTTTTCCAAGGCCTAAGTGGAATAGAGAGACACAAAACAGTAAGAAAGTTAAAAACTGAAAGAAAGTTGTCAAAACTAAAATAACGATTGATTGATTGAGTCTCGACAAACTTTCATCTTGATTTTTATAGATTCTGGGGAGTTGGTAACCTTGGGAATAAATTTCCTGGACAACGTTTATTTAACGGTGTTCATTTGTTCTTGAACATCTGCATTCTTCTGCCAATGCAGAAGCATAATGATAACACTATCCTTACACTAAATCTAAAGTCATAAACTACTTCATGGTAATATTTTCAATCCTAAATCTAAAGTGCCACAGCACAATAGTCGTGAGTGTGCATTCTTAACTGAATGTAGGGGCTCGGGAGACACAAAAACTGGGTACCAAAAATAAACTGACAAGAAATAGATGGCATACTGTATCATTCTTTTCCAATGAACTCACTGATTGCACATACAGTACAACAAACAACAAACACTGTGACCACAATAGCACTTAATTTCAGACAGACAATCAGTCAGAAACAACATTTGTTGCTCTAATGCCAAATGGGACGAATTTGGTGACGTAAGCAACATAGCAACGACATGCTTCTGCTTTAAACTCCCAATGATTCGCATTTCTACTCTTTAAATGAAACCGACAGCAAAGTACCCTTATGTTCACCGACGTCTTAAAGCATTATATTTTCTCCTACTAAAGAAAACTGCCACCACTTCTGGGCAGATATAAGCTGATCTACTCAAGACTAGTGATGTGACAGAGCACACTGTGTTAGAGGGCACAAAAGTAAACACTTGAGTCCTAGGGGTGCATTGGGAACCGTGGAAGAAAAGAGAGATTAAGGATTGAAGACTTTCAAATTCAGCTTTAAAAAAAGGTGGGATTACTCTGATCTGGTTATCTAACAAAGGAACAAGTAACCTAAGAAACAGACAGTAGTTTAAGCGCATTAATTTCCATCTCAAAAAAAAAAAAAAAATTATATATATATATATATATATATGTACAATGTCTAATGTGAAACGTCGTGATGGACGATGGCATCGTCGTCGTAGGCGAGGGTTGTTGTAACTAAAACACCAAGCTCCGCGCCACGACTGACAAAAATAACAGTGTTCGCGCAAGCAGGTGAGAGAAGATCGCGTGCAAGTGCTTGAATTAGGGGGGGTTTGAAATGAGCTCACAGGCCCCGTTTCTTCGCATGTACTGTATATTTGTTTTCCTCTCGTGGAAACGATTTACCGCGCTCGTCAGCATCAGTGGTGCGCTCGCTTATTAATGGCATCGATTTGCCGCCATAGATTAAGTGTGCTTTTCATGCTGCGGCGGGGCGGAGGATTGCGATGCCTGCTCAGCATCGTGATGTTTATCGGCCATTGGCGATGGCATCGACCCAATCCTACTCTACATCTAGACACCCCTGCCAGCATTCCGGTGGTTTATTCAATGCATGCACTTTTTCTGCATGTTTTAATGACATGACCAAAAAAAAAAAACCCCTCAAAATCTTGTTTTTACAATGAGCTGATTTTGGCAGTTACCAGCATTCCGTTGTACATGTAAACACATTCATTGTCTATATGCCAGTTAAACAGACAGGTAACCTGTCGTATCCTGAGTAGGACCCCAGTTTGCGTTTCAGTGTCTTGACAGGCAGCCAAAAATAAGCCCTCTCACTTGTTCCCAGGTAACAGAGGAGATCTGCCACTGCCAATGTTCCTGCCTCCTCTACGGATCCCATGTGGCCACGTACTGTACAGCACACCATCAGATGCTTTTACATGTCTATATGCACGCTCTGTGTGCCGTCACTGCGAACAGAGTACACAGAAAGCATAGTGAGGTGTGGAAATTGAGCTGAGGCCTGGTAACTCCTTGCAGATTCCAAACCCCAGCTCTCTTTGAGCAATGGGCCTCCCAGGCAACAGGGGCAGCATGCGGGTGCTGCTTCATTTCGATATGGCTGGAAAAGGTGCAAGGGAGGGACGAGAAGGTTTCAAAAGAAACTCAATCTGACGTGAGCTGACAGGAGAAAGAGAAGTCAATTTGAAAAGTAATGACGCACAGAACAACAGAGCCGTGGGAATGCAAGAGAACATTTGATGTCTGTCACAATTCTCTAGGAGCCTACCAAATGATCTCCAAAGCTTTCTCACGTGCATCCATGCGTGCTTGCACACACAAGCATCTCTTGCACGCGAGCAGAATTCTTAGGCTCTAATAGATATGCGTGAAGACAATTTCCATCTTTTTCCATCGTGTGTGTGCTTGACCACTGAAGCAAACTTTACAGGTGCATCCCCCAGGGACTGTCAGTCTCACACCACACTGCACGTTAACCTAGAATACCTCTACCAAAGGCTTTCTGAGGTGCGAATTAATCTGAAGACATTCCTGACTTCAGACTGCGATAAACCTTCGCAGTCTAAAAGCTAGGGAGCGGCTTGTGTACCTGAAGAAGTACTAAAAGGGACTCCAATGATCAATCAAGGAAATGCATGTGATTATATACTGTATATATAAATTTATACATACATACTGTGTGCATATATGTTAGCATTAGGATTAGTAACAGCACTCAAAACTCTGTGATGTGGAAGTGACCTGAACTGAAAACAAGAACAGTTACGAGTCAATTTTCTAGTTCAAAGGGAGCAAAAACTTTTCCCTGCTGGAACTTTAAGACTGTGTTGGCTGAGAATGGTGTGTACTTCTGAGGCACGGGCTGACAGGGAATGAGCACTGCAACACAAACAGAACAAGGACCTTCTGGGAAATCTAGAAATAGAAGCACGTCCCACCGCCAGTGACAAATACGTGAGAGGAACGCCTGAGAAGTCTCAAAAAAGGAGAATGAAGATCTATGAAATCCACGTACAAGTCTTTGAGGCGACACAATGTGAAGCCTCTTTTCAGAGGTCCCAGAGAGGGATGAAGCTGTTGACTTGAGAAGAGGAGATATGAAGAGCTGCACTGGACCATCTCAAGTGACCAAATCTTATCACAATACTACAAGCAATACAATAATGCAAACTCCCTCATGGCCGCTCCGACACATTCATTCTAATGCACCCAGACATTCTCATACACAATTGCACAAAGGCACTCACATAACTGCTAACCTACAAGTTTTCATTCTTACCCACGTCTTTGCAAGCTGGCAATATAACCGTTCATTAACTCGCATTTCCAGAAAGCAATCACCCCTTTCTCCTTAACCTTTACACTTACAGTTTACGTTATGTTAGACATAAAACTGAATTGTTACCAGGCAAAATCATCCAACCATCAAAGCTGCAATAATGGCACTCCCCCACCACTGATGCTGTCCATTAAGCTCCACACCACAATAATGCCCAAATATCCCTTCATTCAATTAACTTCATTCAAATATATGATTAGCTTGGAACTTAACCCACAGTAAAGCTGCAGGCTCCATTTGTCTTTCATTGAGCCCTGCCTCTATTAGGGAAATACATTCAGACATGGAGAATGTTTCTATCCTCATGGTCCACATATTGAGGCGCTTATATTTTAGAAGGTGACAGAACCCCTAACAGTATCAGTCAAAGCAACAAGCTAAAATAAATAAAGGAAGTAGTACATAAGAAAATGATTTTATTTTTTAATGGTCACATGTATGTGTGCGCATGCATGCTGTGAAGAGTCATCAAGCTTGTGGGAAAAACAGTCGCCCTACAAGAAATTCATGCTGTTGTTGAACCCAAGGTGTAGATATTACAAAATAGGTACAATATTAAGCTTCATTGACATCAATTTGAAAGTGGAGTACCTGCTTTTGAAGGATAGACCTTCTCAGTGAGGTTGCTTTTCCTAAGTTGGGCTGGTTGGGATACCAAGAAAAGCAGCTACTAGCACCACAGAGCCACATTATTTGCACTTGTTCTGCTCTTTTGATGGAATGGGGTATAAGGAAATGCCAGTTCACAGAACAACTCGCGTGAGATGGAAAAAATAGTATGTTTGTGTGAGTACTGGAGCTCAGAGGTGCCAAGAGTGTGTGTGTGTGTGCGCTGACAGTTCTTTAGCGAGATCCTCTGATCTTCAAAGAGTGACAGGTTTTGAGTTCAACAAGATGGAGGGGAGGGTTTGAGTGCAGGTATCCGTGACAACCACCAATCAGGGGTCCCCTGTGTCCTCTCAGTGGGAATTAATTCCCAATGCAGAATTAGCTTAGAAGGTCACTGACGCATATTCATGACCTTCCTCTTGGTATACAAGTAAATGGCCCTTTTATCTTTGTTCCACAGATTATCAGGGAATAACTAGAACTCCAAGTAATTTCACAAAATAAAAATCAACACCAAAATAAGTCAACCACACTGCGCTGATTCCTTCCTACTGTTTATTATCCCAAAATCTGAAGGCTTTGCTGTGGATGGACAGATTAAATTTAAATGAGGAGTCTCATTTCAACACTTGTCTAACCTGCTTTAACAATGCTCCACTTAAACTGCTTGGAATTCACACTCATTCACTTACACACAATGGAACACAAAGGAAAGGAAGCGGGTAAAATGTAACACCGTTTTCATGAAAGCTGAATGAACGTCTACTCTGATTTCATTGGCTGTCTCAGAGACCTGCATGGGGAAAATGCTTTGCATTTAACAACTTCGGTAGCTATTAAACCTCTCCACGTCTCTACCCCCCGCAGCAGAGGAGGCATTATCGATTCACTGCTTCCTGTTGTTCAGAGCTCATTAACAAAATAACAAAATGTTATTTAGAGCTCATTAACTCATGGTAATCACATATGGGACAAACAAACACGAAGACAGGCTCTCATCCAGGGATACTAATGATTTGGCCAGATTTAAACATACATAAATACATTGGTCAGTGTGATGTGGTTAGTATCATAAAACAAAATCCAATTATATTCTGGTCTGACGATGCAAGAGCTTTTTAATTTTTCATATTCTCTTTACAAAGTTTTCAAGGTTACATTTCTCAACAAGTACCCATGGATTCTTTTTCTTCGTCTGCAGCACATGGAAATGGAAACGCTCTGGCCTAGAACTCAGACATTTCATGAGAAGGGCAGAAATTGGGATGCACTGGAGCTAGAAATCCATTTATCATCACACCTGTAGTGTCTTACCCATATGTAGGTCCCGAGACGGCCCATGGGAGAACTGATTGATACCTTGCACTTGTGGAAAATATTCACCAGCTATGGCAAATGTGATTATGCACTCCTTTAACACTTTTGGTGTTTTGATAGACACTGAGATGGTTTAATGGAATAAATGAAGGAGGGCCCCTCAAGGTGACTTTAAATCCAAGTTTCTTAACAATAAATTCAATCATTTTTTATGAACCATAACACACGAAATCAAAGGATCCCAGTGTTTGATATGAGTTGCTTGTACACAACTCGCTGCAAAAAGAAAAAAAAAAAACTAGAGTCCCAAGAGTCTTCCTTAGTGCCTTGAGAAGACAGATTGAGTGTTAAAGGCATGAAGCTCCGGAGGCGTACGGGGGAAGTAGGGCATGGCAACTGCGAGGGTGTTTCATGCACGTCATCTCCTTCTGAAGGACTATGAGGTCTAGACCTGCACAGACTCTTCAGTATGACATTTAGATCAAAACAGCGCAATTTATCTAACGACCCAACTATTCTTAACCTTAAATCAGACAGGTCTTCCGAAGGTTAAGGCCATGAAAAGGCCTTCTGTCAAATGCAAAATTGAAAAACAAAAACAAAACAAAAAACAAAAGAGAGCAAGCATTCTAATCATTGTCAGATTTTGGCAGTTTATGGGCACTTAGCAGAGCTGGAGATTGAGTTTTTCTCCCCGGTAGATATTCTATTTGCCTACATATAAACTAGCTTCCTGACGCTGCTGCCAAGATGCTCGCTAAATAAACCAACTTGCCTTAAAAGGACTGTGAATTGGTGGAATGCTTCAGTGAGCTGTGAGACTTCTTACCGAGAGTGTCTTTGAGGTTCTTCACTAGTGAGGTTTTCTTCAGACTGTTTTTGCGCTCGACATAATTAGAGGGAACGTAGCCGGTGCGGTTGGATGCGTTGCGGACTCTCCACCAGGTCTTGGAATCATCCAGCAACCACAGGCGCTCGTTCTTCCGGATGTCCAGTTCCTGGTCTTGCTGAGCTGTGTAGTCCCACTTAGCTATAACAATCACCTCCTCTGTCATCTTTCATCGAGTCCCACTGCCAAAAGAGAGGGAAAAAAAAAATATTACTGAAAATCAAAATCCCCCATTGAAAAACTGGCGAGAACCTAAATAGTTTAATAAACAACAAACTGACCAGCTATAACATTCATTAAGTGCTGAAGATAATGAGATTGAAAACTGAGAAATGTGTCCTAAATAAAAGGTCTGGACCTTCTATTATACCAAGACATTAAGTCAAGCCTCTATGACAAATGCATGACTCAGACGAGAGACAGACATGATTACATATGCTCTATTTAACACATCTTGATCGGCAGGTGAGCTCACACTCCCTCCACCCAACCCATTTACCAGAGGGAGGAAGAGAATAGCAGGAAAATGTGACAGACTGGAGAAGTCAAGAAACAACAATCATTTTGGTGGATGCAGCAATATTTTATTCAAGAGCTTAAAGGTGATAAATGGTAAGTCATTCACATGTTCATTTCCCTGAAAAATGCAAATACTTGGCTCTGTAGCGCTACCAAAACATAGCTGTTTGCCTGAAGAGGTGAGTACATTAATGCAACTCACTTCTTGAATGTATCATTGGTGAAATCACCTAGCTAGTCACAACTGTTTCCTGAAATCAAAGTAACTTCATTTAAACCAAGTTCTCTTTTCAAATGTAATATATAAATATTGAACGTAAGATTGCCTTCCAAATGATGCCATATGCATTTAAACTATGCATTACAGTATGTCAGATGTCCTTAACTCTGGTCCTCGAGGTTCAATCTCCTGCAGAGTTTAGCCACAACTCTAATCAGACACACTTGAACAAGCTACTCACATCTCGAGGGATTACTGGAAAGTTACAGGCAGGTGATTCTGATCAAGTTTGGAGTTTAAACTCTGCAGGGAAGTGGGCCTCAATAGCTAGAGTTGAGAACCCCTGAACCCCACAATATCTGTTTGACAAGCCCTTTTTCGCCCTACGTAACGAAAGCTGCGACAGTTCACTGCATGAGATGTCCAACACAAGTACACAAGTATGTGAACTGGGACACCCCTATAGAATTTACTGAATGTTATCTTGCTTATTTTGAAATCAATAGTAATCCTAACCCCCGCCCCTAATCCTAACCCCTCCCCCACACCTAACCCTAAACATACCAATACTAGGGGAGTCATAATCTGGTAGGGGTCAAAATTCGACACTACACCGGATCTTTGATTAGCGGTAAATCTCAATCAGCTGTTTTTAAAATGCGCCGCAGTTGATACACAGAGCCGCAGATCACTGAAGAGCTACGCAATATCGTTTTCAGAATCGGAAGCGATTCATTTCTGATTTTGAACGCGATGTTGCGTAGCTCCTCAGTGATCTACGGCTCTGTGTATCAACTGCGGCGCATTTTAAAAACAGATGATTGAGATTTACCGCTAATCAAAGAGCCGGCTTTACTGATGAAACGCGCATGAGTAAATCGACGATTAAATCGCCCAACCCTATTAAGAGCTGTAGTTCCCACCACACAACACAGAGATGCAGATGCTTATGTTCATTATAGCTACGATTTCATTAACGACAAACAGTGCAAATATGCTGCTGCTAACAGAGCCTAAAGACTAAAAATGAAGCAAATTACATGACGATGTTGATAAACTGTTTCGTTAGGATGATATTTTATAATATTTAGATCAGTGGACAATAATCTGTTTGGATATTTGGCTCCTTAAGTTAATTTTGATTCGGTTTCAACAATTTAATGTGTGCATAATATCACATTATGATATTATATCGACCTAGATATCAGTCCTGTCCACTAAAACCCATATAGGTTGACCACTAAAACGGATATAAACATCCTCATGCCATTAAACAGTGAGACCAGATGTATATACCAGAGTTATACCAGAAATATAACACACAACAGCACTAACAAGCCTAAGAAACAAAGCAAACAGTGAATCTGAGTAGGAGAGCACGAGCAATAAAAAGCAAGTGAGGCAGAAAAACATTTTCTCAATGGATAAGCCACTTAATCCATGCCATTGGTCTCTTTAAATAAACAGCCAAACCTTCGGACAGAGCCATTAAAAATGACTGTCAAAGGCTCAGCAGAAGTTTTCAAAATATATGGAACGCTCTTGTTCCTCCGAGCAAAATGACAGAAATGATAGTAGGCAATTGCTAAACCCATAAATGAGTAAGTAGGCGGGTTTATTGGCATGGCCGATTTTAAACGCCTAGCCTGAGATGTGAGAGCGAGCTGCTGAAGGATTAAATATGCACTGAATAGTAATGGACTGATTAAGTATTGATGGTGTTTCAGGCAAGCGCACTTAAAGCTCTGTGCTCCTGCTGAGAGAGGTTTTAGGCACGGCTACTAAGTCAAATGCACGGCCATTAGAAGAGAAGGGCAGTTTCTGAGAGAGGCTATGGGCATGTGGGTGTGTATGCGCGAGCAACAGCTTTCATTTCACGCTTTGCCTACGTTGCACATGTGATGCAGATCCCATATGCATAGCTTTCTGGTTTCTGAATGTCTATTCTTTTCCAGTCCTTCTGTTTAAGTGTTTGTAGCTATGATTCCATCACTCTGTTTAAGTGCATTTTGAAGTACCGAGTGAGAAACTAAAGACAGAAACACCAAATTTTGGAAAAATATACCTTGATTTGCAAAACCGTTTTAATGCTCGCTTGAGGTGGTTTTTGTCTTGCGTGAAAAAGGGTTAATGCGAATAATGGGAGATGCAAATGAATAAATTCTTCTGTGCATGTCAAAGAAGTCGACTTGCACCTCAGAGTGAAAAGACAGAGCTTGATAATTGGTCGTTGCTTTCGGAGATTGATGCCTGCTGTTTGGGAACACATTTGTGCAATTTAAGTCAAAATTTAAGTCAACATCAAAATGATTGGAACATTGCAGGTGCTGTGCAACAAGATCTCTGGTTAGTCATCCCTGGCTAATGCTAGCCTGGGCCCGCCCATACTTCCTGTGATGCTACATTCAATTTCGCGAGCAAAGTCAGTCTGGCAAAGCTGCCGTT
>JAUMHP010033256.1:0-13620 GCA_032361065.1 Enteromius trimaculatus | reverse complement strand
TATTTCTATCATAATCTATGCAAGAGTTATTCTATTCCAACTGTAGGGAAGAATAAAACCATTTTTATACAATTTTCTGCCTACCCAAATTTCTCCCAAAAGTCTCCCCATACCAACATACAGTTGAATAAATGCAATATATTGGTGTCATTTTAAAGAAAACCCTTTGAAATTACATAAAAAACTGCTGTAAGTGATAATTATTGTTATATATGTTGTCTGTGCTAAGATGAACCATGTCCAAATGAGGCGGTTTAAGATTTCTTTTGCAGTACTTCATAAAATTATGTGTATCCCTAACACAAACATCTACATTGGTAGCCCTTTCCATTAACATCAAAGCAAACCAAAATTGTCTGTCTGTTCTCTGGCACGCAAAAAAATAAATAAATAAATAAAATAATGCATGAGCTTAATCCACAACTGGATAAGATTTAGCATCTTGTGGTATATGTGACAAATCTGTATATGAATTTGGCACTGTATATGGATTTGCCCTTTGTCTGACAGCTGCATTAACTTTTCGTATATCTTGGACAAAATGCCTCTCTGTTGGTTAGCCTTTGTCTTTCAATAATGACTCAAACACTGGTTTCCCCCCAGTATTGCCTTTTGTTTTAAATGAAATAGCTTT
Source organism: Enteromius trimaculatus (assembly GCA_032361065.1). Classification (NCBI taxonomy): domain Eukaryota; kingdom Metazoa; phylum Chordata; class Actinopteri; order Cypriniformes; family Cyprinidae; genus Enteromius; species Enteromius trimaculatus. Next base: position 12,986 of record JAUMHP010033256.1, on the reverse strand, counting down.
TGGCATGGCCTGTAATCAGATTTTGGAGCGATTACAACTGGCTCAACTAACCCACTAAATTGACAAATGTATTGGGTCACCCCCATGTGCAAACCTTAATATTTATGCATATAATAATATTCTAGGGAATTGTGTGTTTCTAATTTTATATTAACAGTTTGTACAGGACCCTTTTGTATTCTAACATGACAGTGCCTGTGTGTATAAGGCTAGGTTTAAAAGAAATTATTGATTCAGTCAGTCAGTGTGGAAGAACGTCTCGGGTTACGTATTGTAACCCTCGTTCCCTGAAGAAGGGAACGGAGACGTCACGTCAGTGACTGACGAATAGGAATCTCGCTTCGAGATGCCAAAACAACTGCTGGCAAAGGCTCAAAGGGATCCTCTCTCAATGCTCTCAGCGCAAGAGAGAGATCCCAAGAGGGTACAGTAGAAGGCCATGGAGGATTCAACCTCCTAGCCTGTCTAAGGAACCTGATGACCAGATCATGCTTACCCAGAGACCTGTCATTGACAAGGTCATGGTTTGCAGCGATAGCGGCCACATAGAATTTAAGAGTGGAGGGAGACATCCTTCGCTCCAACCCTTGCTGCAGAAAGAGAAGCACGGTTCTGATCGGGCATGTTCGGGGGTCTTCTCATCGAGAAGAACACCAATCGACGAACAGGTTCCATTTCAACGCTTAGGCAGCTCTCGTAGAAGGTGCTCTTGCAGAAGAAATAGTGTTAACTACCCCTTGAGGTGGGCCACTTAGAACCTCCGCGTCCCGTCCAGGGTCCAGACGTGGAGTTTCCACAAATCTGGGTGCAGGTGCCACAGGGTGCCCCGTCTCTGAGTCAGTAGATCCTTCCTCAGAGGAATCGGCCAAGGAGGGGCTGTCACGAGGAGCATGAGTTCGGGGAACCAGGTTCTGGTGGGCCACTAAGGGGCTACCAGCAGGACTTGCTCCTCGTCTTCCCTGACCTTGCACAGAAAATGTGTGAGAAGGCTCACTGGGGGGAACGCATATTTGCGCAGCCCCTGAGGCCAGCTGAGATCCTCTGCACCGGACAGAGATTGCTGTTCTTCCAGTTGACCCGAAGACCCAACAGGCTGAGTTGGTGTTGTAACACAAGGGGGACACAAGTCCCTGTGTTCGCACAACTGAGCTCTGGACTGTGCTAGTATTAGCCAATTGCCGAGGTAGTTGAGAATATGAACCTCCTTCAGAGGAGTCAGGGCTGCCTCGGGCACTTTTGTGAATACACGGGGCGACAGGGAGAGCTCGAAGGGCAGGACGCGATACTGATATGCCTGACCTTCGAACACGAACCTCAGGAACGGCCTGTGTCGTGGAAGGATTGAGACATAAAAAAGTATGCATCCTTCAGGTTGATTGCTGCAAACCAATCCTCGGGACGGATGCATTCGAAAATGCATTTCGGCGTCAACATCTTGAACAGAAGCCTGTGAAGAGCTCGATTCAAGACTCGCAGATCCACGATTGGTCGTAACCCATCACCTTTCTTGGGCACTATGAAGAACGGGCTGTAAAACCCTGTCCTCATATCGGTTGGAGGGACCGGCTCTATTGTTTTCTTCATCAGAAGAGTAGCAATCTCTGCCCGCAGAACAGGGGCAATGTTTGCATTCACCATCGTGAAGCGAACACCCCTGAACCTGGGAGGCCGTCGGGCAAACTGAAATGCATAACCGAGCCGAATGGTGCGGATGAGCCACTGAGACAGTCTGAGCCCTATCCAGGCATCTAAGAACCGAGCAAGAGGCACCATCAAGACCACCTGGGTGCCGGAGGTGGGGCAGCGAGGGGCAACGCAGGGGTCCTGTCCGAGCATCTCTGAGCTGGTTCGGAGGGAGGCCTGCATGTGTGTGTGTGTGTGCAAGTTACCTGCGTTCCGGCAGAAGTGAGGCCAGAAGTCCGTTGGTTTGTCCTCCACAAGCTCTGATTGCTGCCTGAAATGAGAGGAGAGTGAGTGTGTAACAAAGCTCTTTTACAGGCCTGTCCACAACACCTCATCCCCTCAGGGAAGAAAATTGCTCTTTTGTCGAGGTTTTGGGTACCACTAGCCCTGAGGCTAGCAGCTCCATCGAGATCTCCATCCGGCCCTCCTTCAGAGGAGGGAGTGGTGTTACCATGTCCTGAAGAGCAACACTTTCCATCCCTGGGCTGCCTGTCCTAGGGCCGCTTGCATTTCCTCTTGCCACCAGGTCCTGCAGGGGTTTGGACAGGCTGGGTGGGACCCATATGGCCGGCTCCTCAACGCGACCGACAGGACTGCTGCTGGGGCTGGGAAGGAGTGGGGGAGGCCACATGGGGGAGGCCACATGGGGGCGCCCTCGGCGACGGGCGGTGCGGTGTCCGGGTGGAGCTAGCAGCTGGACGCCAAGATGTGATGGATCGCCTCAGTCTGCTTCTGGGTGGCGGAGAACTGCTGGGCGAAAGTCTCCACCGCGTCGCCGAAGAGGCCGGTATGCGACACGGGAGCATTCAAGAACCTAATCTTTTCTGCATTGCGCATGTCAGCAAGACACAGGCACAGATGGTGCTGTTGGACCACCATAGTGGACATCGCACGACCCAGGGCACGCACCGTCATCTTCGTCACACGAACCTCGAGGTCAGTCGCAGCATGAAGCTCGGAGAGAACTTCTGAGTCGTGGCCACCCTCGTGCAAAGCCTTCAGTGCCTTGGCCTGATGGACTTGCAACAACGCCATGGCGTGTACAGACGACACAGCATCTCCTCAAGCTTTGTAAGCATCATCAATCAGTCAACGAATGCTTACAGGCCCGAGAGGGGAGCGACGGGTTACCCTGCCAGGAAGTAGAAGCCAGAGGAAACAGTTGCATTGCAACAGACCTCTCCATCTGGGGGACCCCCGTGTAGCCCCGGGCTGTGCCACCGTCAAGGGTGGTGAAGGAGGACGAGCCGCTCAACCACTTCCTGGCAGTGAAAGGTGCCTTCCACGATTGAGTCAACTCATCATGCACATCAGGGAAGAAAGGCACTGGAGTGGGACCCTGCGCACTGGCACAGGCCACACCCAAGTACCAATCATACAGCCTTGAGGGCTCAGGACGTTGAGGAGGGTTCCATTCAATCCCGACCCCCCTTGCGGCCCGGGCAAGCATATCAACCAACTCAGGATCAGTATCCGGAACGGTTGGGCGCCCATCGGATGCGGCTCAGGATCCGGATGCCTCATCTCCTGAGCCGTACTCTCCTCCCGATGCTGTGACAGACATCTGGTCATCAGGGGGAGCCCCAAAGGTGACATCCGGCACCATTTCCGGTTGACCGGGCTGCCCCGATGGAAACTCCATCAGTGTCGGAGCGTGTGTGACAGGGGGCGCTCCCCGATGGGAGTTCCTCACTGTCACTGTCAGGCCTGCCCTCTCTACCTCGGAACCGGAAGCTCCGCGGACCCTGCCAGCCCGAGCACCAGAACGGGGGGAAGGAATAGGGACTTCCCCACCGGCCATGTACTTGAGCCTTGTCCGCAGCTCCGAGATGGTCATCTTCCCACAAGAGGAACATGACCCATCCACGAACGCCGCTCTAGCATGTTCGATGCCCAGGCAAGTTAGGCAGTGTTCGTGACTGTCTGCTGCCACCAGGTAACGGCCACATCCAACAATGCACCGATGGTAGGACATCCCGAAGGAAGCATCATTAAAAAGACGTCCCACGCCTGAGTACTCTTAGCTTTTGCTCTTTTTTTTAAAGGCTGAAGCCAACAGGGAAGATGGTCACTCGGTAAACAATGCAGATAGTGCAATGCAATTGTAACCGCCACTTGACTGGAACCACCGTCGCTGCAACGCCGTAACACCAGCCTTTCTCCGTCCTTTCGCAGAGTAGAATGGCCCCTGGAACGTTCGCACTAACTGCTTGGCTCCGAAGCGAAAAGCTAATAAACGCTAGATCAGCTTATGCCAATGAAAATCATTGGCATGTTTGCAGACACGTAGTACACGAGTTGTTTTGGAGTGTCTAAAATGATTCTACCCATATGTATAAGTCATTGGTGTTTGGTGATGAGTTATTGTCTCAGGGTCTGCGTTTAAAGCCTTTTTTTTCAATTTTGTGTTTGCATTCTGACATACTATAAATGCTTCTCACTGTCTCACACCAGCACTTATCTAACTCCAGTCTGTAGTATGTTACACATTTTGATCACAAACACCCCTAATTCCGACCAGTCTGAATTTTGGCCTTGAAGTGTAATAAATGCAGCAAGAGTTTGACATTAAGAAATAGGAAGTTAGTTTTCTGTTAGGCTTACTGAAACAGCACACAAATGGTTACTGGTTATCTCTTTCTATTACAACATGTGACGTACAATGTAAACTGCCGGTCAACATTATGTTAAATGGCTCAGTTTGACTTTTAGCCAGATCACACACCATCTCAGCCCAGTTATTATTTATTTATTTTTTACTTCATTCATATGCCTATTGAGGTTCCTCCTTTGGCACTCTTGACACCCCAGGATGCTGCAATGCATGTCAAATTTAGCTTGCATAACAAACCATGAATAGACTAGCGCATGTTTCAGCACTCAACCTTCCTTTTTTTACAAATTCATGATGCTGTAAATCTTTCAATGATTCTGTGTCCTGATGCAGAGATAGACTGGCTTGTTTTATAAGTTGATGTCTTATCAACTTTTATCAAAATTGTAGCTTCCCTGTTTTGTAGCTGTTTGTTGTTCACCCTGGACCTCTCCTCCATGCTCTCCATTTCTGTTTCTTCTCAAAGTCAAAGTCAGCTTTATTGGCAATTCTGCCACATGTACAGGACACACAGAGAATTTAAATTGCGTTACTCTCAGACCCTTAGTGGATAACATATAAACATTAAATACAAAAAGTAAAAAATGACATATTCATATTACATATAATGTGAAAAGCAATACAATAAACAAGTAATAGCACATAGTAGAGAGTGCAAACTGTGGGCAAATAGTGCAAATGGAGCTTGTAAGTATGGTAAGTGAAAGAGAACAGACAAAAGACTTACAAGAGTCTTGTGAGAGGTAGTTAGAAAGTCCAATGCTTAAGTGACTGCTGCAGAACAGTGAGTGAGAGTGGATGTGTGTGTGTGTGTGTGTGTGTGTGTGTGTGTCAGAGTTTCAAAGAGACTGTGGGGGAGAAAAGGGGAGAGGGGGCAGAGCCGGGAGAGCTTCCTGACAGCCTGATGGATAAAGCTGTCCTTCAGTCTGCTGGTCCTGGCCTGGAGACTCTTCAGTCTCCTCCCTGATGGCAGCAGGTTGAAGAAGCTTTGCTTTGGGTGTGTGGAATCAGCTGCTATGCAAAGGGCTTTTTGGTGAGACGGGTGCTGTAGATGTCCTGGAGGGAGGGGAGAGAGACACCAATGATCCTCTCTGCTGCTCTCATTATGCGTTGGAGGGTTTTGTGGCAGGACGTATTGCACGCTCCAAAGCACACAGTGATGCAGCTCGACAAGATGCTCTCAATGGTGCCTCTGTAGAAGGTGTATATGATGGGGGCTGGCGCTCTTGCTCTTCTTAGTTTGTGAAGCAGAAATGCTGCTGTGATTTCTTGGCCAGTGCAGTAGTGTTGTTCATCCAAGAGAGATCCTCAGTGATGTGCACACCCAGGAACTTGGTGCTGCTCACTCACTCTACAAATGCACCGTCGATGGTCAGAGAAGCATACTCAGTGTGTGCTCTCCTGAAGTCCACAACAATCATCCCTGTTGCTGATGAGACCCACCACAGTTGTGTCATCCGCAAACTTAATGAAGAGGTTTGAGCTGTGTGATGGTGTGACGTGGGTCAGCAGAGTGAAGAGGTCAGCCAGGCAAATAACGCCATCCAGTGCATCTGTAATTGCTTCCACTGGCCCAGACTGGATGCTGAGGTGAAGCAGTTCTGTCAAGCTTGCCCTACCTGCGAGAAGACATCGTCAAGGATGCCCTCCCCTAGTCTGCTGATTCCACTGCCAATGATAGAGGTTCCCTTCAAGTGAATCGGAATGGACCTAGAGGGGCTGTTGCCTAAGTCTGCCTGGGGGCATGGATACATCCTGGCAATAGCAAAGAGCAGATCAACTGTACCACGTCAACCTGCTAAACAGGTGGATAAAGCTCGGTGCCTTCACCTCCACAAAGCCCTAGTCCAAAAACCAGATGGCACCCTCCACTGTTATGACTTCCGGCTCCTCAACGAGGTGTTGAAGTTCAATGACTACCCAGTGCCTTGGGTGAATGAGCTGCTGGCCGTCTGGGGAGGGCCCGGTTTGTATCGACTTTGGGACTCACCAAAGCCTACATTTTCTTCAGTTTATTTATTTGTTGACTAAGAAATCCACCATCCGTGGCATTTATTTGAGCTCTCCTTGTCGTGTGATTCTTCACCCTGTTAAACTTCTAAATGAAAATTTTGTCACTGGTTTGGAGCATGCTCAAACACATTAAAGTGTCAATTTTCGCATACATATAAATCGCATCTACCCCACAACCTTAACAACATTCATGAGATCTGGTAGGCATAAGCAATACAGTCTCATAACCAATTTGCGTGTATTTTACGAGGTGGCGAATCCTTGGATTACAAATTTTACAGATCTGTGCTAATACGACCTCACTCGTACAATTTTGCATGATTTGTCTAAAACTCCAGTGACTGGTGGATTTAGGGGCAGAGTTAGGTTTAGATAATTTGTACAAATTTATGAATTGGTAACTCGTTAAATACGTACGATTTAGCAAAAAATCATATGAATTCGTATTCGTGAGGTCACAGACTTTACTAATAAATCAAGCTTTCTTTAGATACACATATTTTAGTGACTTGTTTCAAAAAGATTTTAATGAGACTGAGCATGCGAGAATGAGAATTTGTCTTTGTTTTAAAAAACTAAACAAAACAACAAAAAAGGTTTGTTGATGTTGGGAATTTGTACAAATAATGTAATTTTTCAGTCAATAATGAATTGATTAAAGCACTACGAGTTTTAGTGTATTTCTTTTAGGTTTGATAATATTAAAAAAAGTAAAATAAACTTGAAAGTAAAGGAATAAGTAATCAGATTATTTTTTTTAAATAATACAATACAGTTATCAGTAATGTAAACAAATGACAATTTTAATGAAGTCATTTGTAGTGGAATACATTTTTTGAGTGCTGTACCCAGCAATGATTTATTCTCTCTCCGACCCCCCTTTCTTGGCAGAGAAGGCCAGTGAGAATAAATATGTCAGTGTGTGGTTAAAGTTTTAGTTTCTCTTGTGTTTTAAAAAGACATCAGTTCAAGGGTGTACAACTAACTAGAAAGTATAGTGCCATCATTTGAACGCATCAATGCATCAGTTAAATTTTAAACAATCTATAAAAATCTAAACAATCATTACACATTTCCCCACTAAAGGAGGAAGGCAGACAATTTGGGGATCATACACATGTCAGATTAATGATTATTTATGTTTAAAATGGTACAAACTAATGATTCTCCTCGGTCTGTCTTGCATCACTGGACTGATTCACACGTGCACATAATAGTTCATTAATGCATAAGTGCTAGATGTTACTAAAACAAGAATTAAGTAAAATGAGCACATTCAGTATTCTCTCTTTCAAACACACCAGTTCATTTTTTTCACCAAAACACCTCAGATTTCAAGGCTGTGAAGTTTTGAGAAGGAAATGTGGTTAACCGTGGAAAGGAAGCATCTGCTCACTTTGCTCAACTTTACATTTGAGCTTCGGCTCACCTTGGTAGCTCACAGAAACGCACTTGTCTTGGTGTTGTAAAATATCATGCAGTAAAGCAGCAGGTTCATCAGAAAACCTCAACTGTTGCTACTGCCTTACGTAGATTCCAACATTTTAATATCAACTTTTAGTTTACTGTCATCTACCAAAATATATTCAAGGCATATTTACAAAGAGGCTAAACAGAGCTTTTGTTGTGTTCTGGGTTTCTCTTTCTTCTCTTCTCTATTCATACTTAAGCCCACCTCTAGTTCAATGATTACAAGAAGCAACAAAAAAACTCAGGTAGTGTAGAGCAAACATCTGACTTATCTGTCATTGGTTCCTTTAGATAAGCAGTCAAACAGTAATGGCGATCGAATGCATGCGGAAGAGGTACGTTCAATTCTGCTTTTTTTAAGTATGCTTTTAAAACTGTGTTTTCAGACAAAGACCCATACAGTGCGGAATGTGTTTTCATATGCTCTTTTAGGCAAGTTCAGTGCTAGATTGTGTCTCACTGACCAAAAATGCTAGATTTTTTTTTTCTTTTTAATCCAGTCACTTTTATATCACATTTTACCTGGTATTAAATACAGAACAAGAACATTGTTCTATATTCTAAATTTTATTAATAATCTTTTATCAGCCTTTCAGCACAACATTGTCGTCTGATGTTAAAAACTAGAAATAAAGACAGTCCTTATCTGGTAGTGACGAAGACAAATACCCCTCGTATCTCTAACAATCATAAGAGCAAGGAAGTAAGAAAGAAAGAAAAAAAATATATATATATTGTTAAATGATAAATGATTACAAATTATTCAAACAAAAACGTGTATGTTAAAAGATTTGTATGATGTTGCATATTACGCAGTTCCTATTTTTCCATGAAAAATAGTTGGGCAGTTAAGCAATAACAGTTAAGCAATATTACCTAACAAAAATCAGTTACTCAGAGTCCAAACAAAATTAGTACGTGATCAAGTGACCTGTCACAGCATTTAAATGGCATAAAATTTAATGTAAAGTTTTATTCAAGATTTTACTCAAGTACGTAGCCTAGCAAAAAATCTTTTAAAACCATCTTCTCAACACAGAGTGAAACATCAAAGAGATCAAAACTAGAACTGACTTTGAAGCTTTAGAGGAAGTCAGTAGCAGACATCTCTTAAGATTTCGGCAGAGGAGGATAAAGCAGATTCACTTATTACTAACCAGTTTGACTTAAACTAAGACATTGAGTTTTTTTTGTTTTGTTTTGTTTGAAACTGATAGTGGAAATAAATGAATGAATAAATACATAAATGCAGAAATATGGTTAAAAATAATTGCAGAAATACTCAAATAAATAAATAAAGAAATGTAGAAATACATAAATGTATGGTAAAATGAAAAAATAATGCATATATCTATAAATGAATTAATACATTATTTTATTTCTGCATTTTTGTGTCCGTATGTTAATAAGAAGGCAGTTCTAATGTCTCTTAGGATTAGTCATAACAACCATTTCTGTAAAGAACGAACACGAGATTACACAAGCAATTAGCCTAGTCCGCCTGCTAACTTTACTAACTGCGTCAAGCCAGACGTGTCTTGAAAATAGACACCGCCTACGTGCGACGCCGTATCACAACAGCTACTGAGTAAACCTACAGAACAAAATAAACTCACATATATGCAGCTGTATTTGTGCAGGATGTTAAAATAGTTTTGCACTCGTAGCATAACATTATGCAACTGTGTGAAAATTTGCCTTTATTAATCAAAAATGTACCTATAAATCATACTTTTGTGTGAAAAGGAATAAAAGTTGTGGGAGTTGAAACTGCAGCGATTCGTATGTATAGGTATGTTGTTTTAGTTTTGCAGAAAGGTGTAGGGTTGGTGCTATGACGCCGTTGTGACAGCGTCTTTAAATCCATTTTGAGCGCTCCCAACTCCCATAGTGCGCGATGAGACAGATAAGACAAAAAAAGTGTTTTCCAGCACATGTAAAGCTGGTCTGCTGCATCTTGAAGACCAGTGAACAAAGCTGTATCAGAGTATACATACATATCAGCACTGGGCTGATAGCTAATTGATTCTTCTTGTCCCAAACTAAACAGAAGGTAGTCACTTGATGGATGATCTATATCAGTTGCTATTAAATGCAAATTATTAGCAAGTTTCCACAGTAGTAACCACAGTTGTACAGCCATAATGATAACGATCCTGTTTAACCAATCCTGCATTGAGAGCGGTTAGGACCGCCCGCCTTATTAACATATGAACATAGAAATAAATAAATGTAGAAAAACAAATAAAGGTAGAAATAACTTAACACAAAAAATGGTACAATTAAAAATGACACTTATTTTTTTATTTTTTACATTTATGCATATCTGCATTAATATATTTCTTCATTTATGTATTTATGTATTTCTGCATTTATTTTTTCATTCATTCCTTTATGTATTTCTACATTTATTTATTCATTTAAGTATTTCTGCCTTTATTTGCAAATTTCTGTATTTCTGTATTGATTTATTTATACTTCATTTATACTTATACGTCATTTTTTGTCCTCCATAAAACACAACCCCCAGAAGTTGTTTAAAACAGGGTCTGCAGCATTTTCTCCATTTTTGCGAGCGGAAAACGCCAGAATATATAAACGACAGGCGTAACTGTAAAAAAAAAAGTTACAGTGTTTTAAAAAGAAACTGCACTAGTGTAAACAGATTTAGTTTAGCATCAAACATAATCACAGATTTTGACAGTTTTGACAAGTCACTGATGCGCCAAAACCAACTGAACGTCATAATAAATGTGTTTTGCAGACCCAGATTTACAGCAGCCTGACAAAAGATAATGTCATAAAGTCAAGGGTCAAGAGCCCAACTAAAGCAAACACTGACTGCCTTAACTCTTTCCACTCTGAGTGTAATTTCTACTCTGTAATCTTAACACTAAAAAACCTAAACATGTACTGTGTCCTTTTAACACTAGATAGATTGGGACCTTATATGGTCTTTAGTGCTGTAGTTACTAATGTGGTTTTGTGCTAAATGTAACAAAGATGCATCTTGTGTCTCTTGCATCTCTTCGTATTTCCAGAGGCAGACAGTAGTGAAGTAGTTACTTGAGTATTGTACTAAAGTACACTTTTTGAGTATCTGTACTTGAGTTTTATTTTTTTCTGGAAACTTATGACTTTAACTTCACTACATTTAGCACACAAATATTGTACTTTTACTCCACTACGTTTCTACCAAGGTCTTCAAAGTAGAAAGTCGTCTCTGTGTAGCAGCTTTAAAGACCGTGGGTGATTTTTGTTCTTCTGTAAATGTGATTTACAGGTGATAGAAAGCCCATCGGTAACCTGTAAAATGTTTATGTTCATTAATGTTAACAATAATGAAACTATGCATTGATCAGAAATTTACTAATACTTTTAGTACTCAAGTACTTATATACTTTCACTCAAGTAAAAAAATTTATTGACATGTTTTACTCGTAATGGAGTAATATTTGATGAGTAGTATCTATACTTTCAATTAAGTAATGGACTTGTGTACTTTGTCCACCTCTGTATATTTGCTCAAGGAGGCAATAACAGTCCTCAGTCATGGATTCAAGAGTTCTCGTTCCCTGGTAATATAATATAGTATATGTATAGCGCAAATTTGGCGAGCTGTCTAGGGAGCGAGCCGGGAAAACGGCGGACTCCGAACCCTAGAGAAAAGAACCTTAGCGAGGGTGTGCGTGAGGGTTCGGCGTTCTGCTCGTTCTCCATCTGCCCCCCGACGAGGGAGAAGGGAATGAAGGTGGAGAAGGGGAGGAGGAGGGTGCGATCAAAGCGAGATGTGGGAACATCGAAGCTGGGATATTTTATAGGGAAGGAAGGTGGATGTGATTGGGTGTACTTGATTAGGGAATCGGCTACCAGCCGTGGGTGATTACTGCGTACACGATCCTCTCGAAACCATGTTTTTTGCAAAACATAAACCATAGTTCATCCCAGTCTCACGACAATTCGTACATATTTTACGAGGTGGCTGATTTGTAAAAATTCGTACAACCTCACTTGTACGAATTCATACGATTATTTTACGAGTTGCCAATTTGTATGAATTTATACGAATAAGCTACACCTAACCCCGCCCCTGAACCTACCCGTTACTGGGGTTTAAACAAATCGTAATCGATCAAGTGAGGTTGTACGAATTGGTACAGATTAGCACAAATTTTCCACCTTGTACGAATATGTATTCATCATGAGAAGCAATATGACACTAACTAGAAGTATCAAAATGCAAAGTTCTAAAAAAAAATCTTAGTGTTAAAATTGACACCTTAAGTGTTAAACTGACACCGCACTTTTTACTGTGTAAATTAACTCTAATTCCAGAAGCATAGGCTCCACTGCAAACACACAGTCACCACATTTTAAATGGTTTTAAAACACCTAAGTCCAGGTCAGGAGACCACAGGTTCCCCCTGGCTTAAACTGTATAACTCTATGAGTACAGTTGTGTAAATACAATGTTCCCTAATATCTCGGAGAGTACTAAAACAAAGAGGTTAAATGATCAGTATTTAGACCGCTGGGAAACTTAAGAATAAATAATCCGCATCAATACTATTACAGGCATCGGAAATCATCTCAGCAGTTACACAGCTACATATCTGACAGTGACGTGTTGGAATATTCTGTTAAGAATTACGTAAGAGACATTTTAAAAAAAAAGACAGGAAACTGGCCAGAAAAGCTGTTATATTTAGGTTATATTTAGGTGGGGGATAACAAGAAGTTACAAGAAGTAGTTGAACAAGAAGTTGTGAAGAAAAGGCCTGATCTTCTTGATGTTGTATAATGCAGATCTGCAGGACTGGGCAGATTTAGCAACGCAAAGTAAGTTATGCTGAATTCAGACTGCACGATTTTCAAAGTAGTCATGTTACAGATCTTTTCACATTACATGACTATCTGGGGTAGTATTCAGTCGCTGATGTGTTCACACTGTATGATAGACTGGTGACAGGGGCTTTCACACTGCATGACTTTACAAGAGGAAGAATCACCAACAACTTTGTCTCACTGCCAAACACACGCGACAAGTGACATGGCAACAAGCAAAAGAAGCTTGTCATACAAATTGCATGTTCGCTCATTTGAAATTAAAAGAGGATTATGGAAGAGGATATTTACCTTCGTACACTGTAAAAAGCAACCTATAGAATCTACTCAATAAAACTGAGGTAACAATTTGCACTCAGTT
>JAUMHP010032528.1:0-13677 GCA_032361065.1 Enteromius trimaculatus | reverse complement strand
CTTGATCGTCAAAATGCGACGAAAAATGGTCTTGACCAAGCGTCAAAACGTTGACGAGTTGGGAGTGAGAATGTGTTCCCTGCACATATTACATGAATAACCCCCATAGCATACATAGCAGATCTATACAGGTGGAGCTGGGGAAGGTGGAGGTGTTTCTGGAGAGCGCTGCTACTGCTACAGCAAACACTAGAATGTTGAGCAGCGAGCGAACAGGAGAGACCCAATCAGCTGTGACGTGATGATGATGTCATTATACCATACTAAGTTAGATCTATCAGACTGCACCATCTAGAGTTTCATGCCAGAACTTATCTAATGATTAGGTGAAAAAGGGGGATTTTATTTATTTACATTTATTCAGTGTATGTCGCCTACTATTCCACAACCTTTTTATTTGCCTCTTTTAAAGTAGCCAAATTATTACAAATGAAATTTCAGTCGATATTCAATATCTTTTATGTTTCAAATCCATCCAGCTTTAAGACAAAATGAGTAATGATGTCATACTTTTCACTTTTGGGAAACGTTTCCCATACATTTGGGGGGTCAGACTCCTCCAAACCTCCCCTCTGCCCTCCATTTTTCTCCGACGCACAGCAAAGTTCATGACGCAGGACTCTAAAGTTATCAGAGCTGATTTTATTCCGCTATCTCTATGCAACAGGGCAAAGCAAATCTGTCATTATATGTGGGCTGCCACTGTAGAGCACTCCCTTAGGGCACTACAAAGCCACTCTTGGAACACTACAGGGATACAGCTTTAATGCATTAGGCTGCTGGCCCGCACACTAATCAAGCCTTATGCGCAACATCCCTCTAAGTGCAGTCCCATATCCCTCTCATTCCACTATCTATGAGTCATGTGTCGCTTCTTTGCCTTGTTTTTAATTCCATAAACCCCTCCTTTCCAACCACACTTTGTACTTCCTCTTCCCCCGTCATAGTCTTTTTGTTGTTTCTCAGCAATTCGTTTTCATACACAACTGTACCACGACCCAGAAGCCGTCAGTCATGGCATTCACTCAGCTGACTGTTGTTGGCGATAGGGTAATATACATGAGACATGAAAACCCTCACACAAACACACACTCACACGTCCAGCTGGTAGGTGTAGGTGGAGCGGGGAAAGCCTGTTCGCCCAGTCATCTTGTGTTTTTGTGGAGGTGGAGAGGGAGGGAGGAAAAGAAAAGAGGTGTCCAGATCATGAGCGAATGAAGGAGGTGCTAAATAACAACATGGACATCCTCGGGTCTACCGTTGTCTTTCAGTTTGTCTGTCTGTTTATTTCAAGGATCTCTGGAATGCTGGATTCTGATTGGTCAGTCGCGCCACTGACCAGGGTAGCACTGTGGTCTCTTCATAGTCTCTTCAAGAAAACTAAAACACAATGATCAATGATTGATTGAGTTCCTGGACACACTTCTTTTACATACATCATAAAATCAATTTAAGTAAAAATGATATTACAGGTCTATTTATTTCTTTATTTTATTTATTGAGGTTTGATCTACTTGCCCGGTTTTACTTTGCATTAATAAACAGCTGACTTTATATTATTCCTTACAGAAATGGCCCTTTATTGACCATAAGCAGAATTATACAATTTGAAAGTATTCAATGTAATTTTTACTAATATTTTTATCTTAATGATTCTATGTATGAACTAGTGTTGTGAATGCAGCATATACCTATAATGGTAAAAGCTTTGGAGTAGCTACTCAAAATGTCTTATAGTTTAGCCCATTCCAGGAAGCTGCCCAAATAAGAGATGATGAGACCAAATTTGGTATTGCTTTGGCTTTCCTTCCAGCAGTAAGTGACAATAATTGCATTCTTTAGTCACCCTTTATCAAATCCCCTAACGATTATCTCACTGTATAGCTTTATATTTCTATATTTGAAGTCATGACTTGTGTCTCCAGAGCCCAAAGTCTTCCCTTCAAACAATGTTTCATTTAGGCGTCTCATTATTAACGCGGAGGACAAGATAATCCAAAGGGACGCCAAGAAACGAGCTATGTGCCTCTTTCATGTGCCTCGTGCGATCCTCCTCGCATGCACTCAGCTCAGTCATTACCGGGCGCCGTGCCTGCGCTCCCCCGCCCTTTCCAACTACGTCTCCACAATCGTAACTCTGAGCTAAGACGTCCGACTTCCCTCTGTCCAAACTGGTACGCGAGAGCCCTCCCCTACTCTCTGCGCACCGCCTTTTCCGTTTGCCACCCTCGCTTGGGCTTGACCCGACTAGTGACGTAGGAGAGATTCCGTGGTGCCCACAGCCGTAGGCGCGCGCTGCGCTCGGGTATAAATTGGGCCCGGGACCCATCACTCGGCACTCTCTCAGTCGCTCCGACTCGGGAACCAGAGCATCAGCAGAGATAGCAGGGAATCAGTCGCTAAACTCCTCAGGCTAACTCGCTCTCGGCTTTGGTTCGGAATGGAAACATCAACTTTTACGCGGAGCCAACGCAGCTCCTTTGCGCACAACTTAAAAAGTAAGTTTCTGCTTTTCTCTATTCATCTTTATTGAGAATATGCTTTTGAAATGCAGAATTTCTTAAATTTTATATTTCTAAGTAATGAAAATGAATGCATTTAAAATGATTTAAGGATTTAGAATACGATCAAAACTAGCTTTCGAGAATGCTTGGTTTTACGCAGCATGATTAGAATATGTATTTTGTGATTGATGCGTAAAATGTTCTGCATGAATGCGTTAGAGCTTTGAATTATGACTTTATTCAAACCAATCTTAGCAAATCTAGGTATATTTTTAAAAGATTAAAGTTACATTTGGAATGTCATTTATATTCGAAGAAAATAATATTCAGAGCTGTAGCCTGTAAATTCTGCATACATCTGTAAACTTACAACAATGCAATTAATACAAAGTTAAACAGCACATTTATAAACGTTTTGAAACGATTTGCTTATGAACTGAAATGCCGAAACGTGCTTGATGAGAGAAATTATTGTCACAACGTAAATGGATGGAAACCAATATGTTGTTATTATGAGTAAAACATATTAGTGCATTTGTAGTAGGCTAATCGTTCGTTTTTTAAAATCAAATAATTTTATCCTCACGAGTTAATGTAAAGGACAAGATGAGATGTACAAAATGGAAACTTGCGCTTTAGCTATTAAGACTTTGTGATGTGACGCGCTCTTCTCTTTCCACCAGGCGCGCTCTCGCTCTGGCTGGTTGTCTGGCTGGTCGTGGTAAAACCCGTTCCTGCGCAGAACTGCCCTCACCGGTGCGTGTGTTACCCGACCCCCATGACTGTGAGCTGCCAGGCGCAGAACTTCACTATTGTGCCCCAGGGCATGCCCTACGAATCCCAGCGCGTCTTTCTGCAGAACAACCGCATCACTGAACTGAGAGTGGGGTCTTTTGCTTTTGGCACACAGGTAAGGAAGCATTCAAGAAACTGAATAGGATATTTAATATTTACATTTGCGAAAATATACATTTATAAGATATTTACTAATTTTGTATTCCTTCTCAATATCTTCACCTCATTACCTCTTCCTCCCTCTACCTTTTCCTGTCCATCAATTCATCACATACCAGGTTTTGTGGCTCTTCTCCAACAACATCACCTGGATTGAGGCCGGTGCATTCAGCGAGCTGCGCGACCTGGAGGAGCTCGATCTGGGTGACAACCCTCACCTGCACCGCCTTGAGGGTGGAGCTTTCCGTGGCCTGGAGAAGCTCCAGAGCCTCCACATGCACCGCTGCCGGCTGGCCGCCCTTCCCCACGACATCTTTCACAAGCTGTACAGCCTGCAGTTCCTCTACCTGCAGGAGAACCAGCTCCACTTCATCCAGGACGATCTCTTCGCTGACCTGATCAACCTCAGCCAGCTCTTCCTGCACGGCAACCGCATCCGCACCCTGTCCGAGAATGTGTTCCGTGGCCTGGTCAACCTCGACCGTCTGCTGCTGCACGACAACAGGGTCCGTCAGGTCAATCGCCGTGCTTTCCGCGACCTGGGCCGGCTGACCATGCTCTTCCTCTTCAACAACTCCCTGGCAGAGCTGCCCGGTCAGGCCATGCGTGACATCTCCTCCATCGAGTTCCTGCGGCTGAACAACAACCCCTGGGCCTGCGGGTGCGAGGCCCGTCCCCTGTGGGAGTTCTTCAGAGGTGCCCGCTTGTCCAGCTCTGAGGTTCTGTGCGCCTCCCCTGCTTCTCATCGTGGAGAGGATCTGCGCTTCCTGAGGGAGATGGACTTCGCCCTGTGCCCTCTTCCCGACCCCGGCTCCCTCTCTGGCACCACCACCACCACCTTCAGCACCAAGACCCGCTGGTGGTTCTCCAAGCACAAGCCCGTCAGCACTTCCAAGGGCATCTTTGAGAAG
The DNA here is from genome assembly GCA_032361065.1 of Enteromius trimaculatus. Classification (NCBI taxonomy): domain Eukaryota; kingdom Metazoa; phylum Chordata; class Actinopteri; order Cypriniformes; family Cyprinidae; genus Enteromius; species Enteromius trimaculatus. Next base: position 9,308 of record JAUMHP010032528.1, on the reverse strand, counting down.
ACCTCTGAGACCAAGGCTTACCCCTTCAAGTCCCAGTATCCCTCAATCACATCTACATCCACAAAGTACGAGCTCGGGGAGGAAGAGGCTCTTCTTCCCAAGCTTGACCCAGAAGAGTATTGGGCCAACTATGGCAATGAAGATGCGGGCATCACCTCTCTGCGCTGCTTTGAGCTTGAGTGCCCTCCCGAATTTGATTCTCTGCCACCATCTTCCTCTACTTCTCGCTCCTCATCTTCTATTCTCTTGCTACTCTCCATGTCTGTCTTGACTGTCTGCATCCATCTTCTTTTTGGCTGAATCTGTTTATCTCCAGAAGAACCCTCTTCCCCCTCATTTTTCTCCTCTCTGGAGGAGGGAAACCCTGTTTACTCAATTTAACTCTTTAATGCCTTGATTCCTGTTTACTATCAGCCTCACCTGTATCTCTGTTCTGTTCAGTTCGAGCCTCTAGTTTCTGGTAACTAGAGGGCACTAGACTGATTTAGGATACAGTGGGTAAGCAGGGAACGTTGGGCAGTACAGGCCCTTAATGGAAAGTAATGAAAGCTGTTCAGAGGGCTTGGTCAGTTAGGCAGATACTCGGTCCTTCATTTTTTGAGGACAAGTGTATTCTAAGCCATCTCTGTCACAGTCAGTGCAGACAGAGGATAGAAATTTCCATCTTAGGTTTACGTACAATATTTGTATGCTTTTAGACTTTTCAGCCACTCTAAGTGCTTCTATGATAGTTGTAATTATAGCTTGTGATGTCACTTACGACACCCTCTTTCCAACAGCGCCACAGCTCCATTATTTCAGTAGTTAGCTGGTAACAATAGCATAACGAGCAAATCTTTTGATTCCATTTGGAATGCAGCGATCGAATGTTATATTTCATCTATTATAAGAGAAGGGTCTCAAAATCATTCAGGGCTAGAAATGCACAAAAGGAACGGCGTGCAGCAGCGAAGCAAGATAGACAAAGCACAATGGAGTGATGAGTTTGAAAGTGTTGCAATACATCTATAATTTAAGATGCACGGAGAAAGGCGAAAGCACGCGCAGGAGAGACAGAGAGGACGCACAAGAAAAGGCGAAAGAATTCATTACATCATCCATCAGCTATGACAGCAATTATCACTTGTGTAAATATGTCATCTTGGCAGAGGGAGCTGTAAATAACGCTATGAAAGGCCTTATGCTTGTCACTGTTCTGAATGGCCAAGAATGTCACTGTGAGTAACGTCTGTGATATTATATGGTCAGTGCATGGAAAGATCAATCGAGAGTGTGAATGTTCTTTTTTTACTCTTTGTCTTTCAAAATACTGTTAATATGTTGAGTTATTACTGTAAAATACACTACCTACTTTGTTCCAAGACTCCCCTTTGTTTATTCTTCTTTTTAAATTCAAATGTAACTGATCTGAAAAATTCCATCCTTTCTCATTTAAAGTATGGATTTTAAATCAAACCAGTCAACAGCTTGCAGCTATAGTCAAAAAAAATGGCAAAATGCTAAATACTAGGACTGGATCCAAGACGATGCAATTGTGAAGAACACTGTGGAAAGACTGTTGCTTGAAATGAATTAGCTACTGTAGAAAAATGTGTTTACTGAGAGATTGGTCGACATTCAGATTAATGTCTACCATTGGTCATGAACACGCAAGGTGTGACTGGTCTTGGTGGGCTTGCTAAAGGCAATGGCTTTCTTTGGTGGTCTCTGCCGATTCCCTTATCCTCCTCTTTCAAACTGCAATACAGAATCGAAATGCTTTAGGGAAAACAAACAGAGAGGGCAAGGACAAGAGGAGAGAGAAAAGGAGAGAAAGAGAAAAAGAAGTAAAGCAGAGGTGGATGTGGGTGGTAGTGGCGAAGAGATAGATGATAAAGGATGGACATGATGATAAAGAGAAATGCAATCTAAATTTCCTTAATACAAAAGGTAAAGATCTACTGTTAATTCCAGCAATATCCTGTTTTGTGTTTACCCTGAAACAAATAATACTGATCTTTTCGTCCCTCGGGTGTTACCATGACACATTTATGTCTTAAAATGTTTGTACAATGTGTGAATGTATATCTCAGCTGAATGGGTAAGGTCAAACTGCCTTAAGGTGCTCTTGAGTGACCATGTTTGTGAGGTTGCTCACGGATGACCAAAGCATTAGTTATACCTTTTTACCCAGAATGTATGCATCACGTGCAATCGAATGTAAGAATGTGAAAGAGTGAGCTGTTCAATCTTTTCACTACAACACAAAATGATGGACAGAAAGCATGACAAAAGAATAAATGCTTATCTGTGAATACGAAACATCTCTGGTGTGGGCGTACTTTCTTTATATCTCCATCCAACGGCCACGACTCTACAGCAGAATCTCGCATGTGCCTTCTCTCCCTCGCATCTCTCAGTCTGACCTCCCTTGACACATACAGACAGACAGACAAATAGACAGACACACACACACACGCTCACTCTACTCCTTACTGCTTGTAAGTTCTTTGAAGGCAACATCATTCACTATAACACACAGTTACCATGCAACGCACTGGCCACCATTCAGAGCTTTAATTCAGAGTTGCAGAGTATGCAAGACGTGTACGCAAGTAAACGCACCCCTGAGACTGACTAAAAGATGATGTTATTGGAAAACGTATACACAAAGCACTCTAGGTGTGGTATTAATTGGTAATTGTTCATTCAGTTTGAGAAGGTCTTTCCGTCTGATTGTCTTCAGCAGATGGCTCGCACTGAAAGAGCAGCAAGATGCAGAGAGTTTGCTTCAGTCTCCCACCATGTGCAAAGCCAGGCTGTGCTTAGCACAAATGTGTACGCATACACACACACATATACATGTGAGCCCCGGTGAGAGGCTCAAGTGCCTTCTCTCTCGATTCCACAGTAAATCTACCATGAAGACTACTGCCAACCGGCTGTTTCATCTTCCATCCAATGCTCAATCTCCAGCCTGTTTGCGTTACAACTTGCACTGATTGCGGATAAAAGATATCAGTGTGATGTGTAGACTACAATTACTCAACTAATCAACCAACTGAGTAAACTGTGTATGGCCGATTATGATGCATGAATCAGGCCTTTGAATGGAAGACATCTGCATCGCGACGCCCCCATTGGATGGAGTACAGTTGCGCAAATAGTCCCTTCATCATCCCACCCACCATCTGCGTTCCCATTGGCTGTCAGCCACGGCACTCAACAATGCGACACAATGAGTTGGCTTGCAATCGAGGGGTGGCGACCACGTCAGTATCGCTGAATATTAGATGATGAATGAGTCACTGAATCACATGAATGGGGAATAGGTGTGAGGAAGAAAGAAATAGGAGGCAACGACGCTTTTTGTGAATGCGAGTGAGTTTACCGGAAGTGGCTCATCACAGCAAGAGTTTGGAAGTGTTGGTAATCGCCCCCATGAAAATAAATGTCAAATAAATAGTTACTGGTACATATCTACACTTACACATGAACACTCTTTTGGTGTGTTGGACATGAAGACTTCTGTGAGCTGAAATTGCGTTTTCTTTATATGGAAAACGAATGCAAAACTCATAAGCACAAATTTCTCATTTCTAGCTGCTGCAGGAGTTGCATTTGGTATAAATTAGCAATGATTTTTATATTTTCCCACGTCTCTGTCTAGCGTGCAGTTCAGCACAGCTCAGAGCTCTCGTTCTTTGTTACATATTCTGTTTTTTTTTTCTTCACACTCTCTCTTCTTTCGGTCTTTCCGCTCGGTTTGTCGTCATCAGCTTCTCTCACCCCTCCCTCACCTTTCTCTCTCTCATCTTTCAATTCACTCCCTTCGCTTCCTCACTTTCTCCAGCTCTTCTTGACATGAGCTTGATGCTTTTTTCTATCACTCATCTTCCTTGACCTTCTACTCTTTTCTCCCTGTTTTGGGCTTAATTATAGGTGTTCAGAACCCAGTGCTGTTGAGTAATGAACCCAAGGATCGATATGTGTTGGAGGCCCAGAATTTAATGATGTCCTCCTTAATGATTACCAGCATGGCTATCTGTTGGAGGAAAATGAGGAGGGGGTGCTATATCGATGCATCAACCTCCATTCATCCCGTGAACACACCGACATGGTTTTTAATCTCATATGTTTTGATGTGTTTTCAAAGTGTAAGGAGAGAGCTGTAGAACTTGCACTGCTCTATGTAAATGAAGAAAAGAGACAGTGGCTGACGTTAAAACTTGAAAGAGAACCAAAAGGGAGATGGAGAGAGAGAAAGACAGACTGCAAGAGACATCAGCAGGGCTGAAATAGTGTGTGAAACGGTGAATAAAATGCAGAGAGGAGTGAGAGGAGATGTGAGATATTTGAGTCACATTCTTGGCAGATTGCGGCACCACAGACATTTGGAGAGTTTATGAATTGCGTATGCAAAGTCGCACACTTGCGCGGGTGCACACATACACACTCATTTAGCCCTAATCACACATTCGCAAAGCGCTGCACTCCTCCCGCAGTGAGGCAGACGTTTTTCAAATGGAGTGCGTCATCACTCTCATCAGTGGACTGTGGAGGGTTCACGTGCCTCCGCTGCCTGAGCTGCAATTTTACACACATACCTGTAACTTAACTGTCTGGCGATACTGTTTTCATGTCAACGTAAAGAAAAGATCTTAATCCTAAACACCCCTATTCACTGCACTCATAAAATACTAATTAAAGCAGTCATTTAGGGGCACCCAAAATAAAAATTCTGTAATTATTTACTCGATCTAAAGTTACTCCTACTCCTTCTCTGTTAAGTTCAAATAAGATATTTTGAAGAATGGTCATGTGAGCAACTTGCTCCTGCTCAGGACCAGCGCCTGACCAGCAGCCATGCTTCAAAACATACTCTACCTGCATATATTGTTTTTTTATCCAACAGGGTTGATTGCTGGTAGCCATTGACTTCCACAGTATGGAAAAAAATGACTATGGAAGTCAATGGCTACCAGCAGTTTGGTAACCTAACATCTAGTTATGTATGTTTTAAAGCAGGCTGGTCACAGTTTGGTTTAAGCTGATCATGTGCTAGTCCTGAGCATCACATGGCCATCTAAGGACCATGTTAAATTAGCTCAAACCAGCAGCCATGCTTCAAACCACACCTAACAAGCATTTGCTGTTTTTTTTTAATAGGGAACATTCTCCAAAATATCGTCTTATGTGTTCAGCAGCTAACTGGTTCTGAAAATACATTAAAAAAATACACTTCACTGAAAGAAGTAAAATTTTGTTACAAGGAACAACTTTCTTGGTACAGGACTTTAAAAAAACAGCACTTTTCACACTAATTTATTTAATTTGTCTAATTATAAGCAATATCCAGTAGCAAAATGAATGCAAATGAAGGAGAATTCTGTCATTGTTGAAGAGATGGTGGAGGAAATTACATTTTGAACATTTTTGGAGGAAAATTATGACTCCTTTGTTTGGGTATGCTAACTAGCATTCAAACACATTTATTCAAATAATAGGTTTTGCAGGTCTTGCGTAGTTTAACACAGATACAGGTTGATTATAAATGACCTAAAAACATTCTCTATTTACCTTGATATTTCAGGCATGCAGCTCTGATACTGTTTCTGTTCTGTTCTTTGTCTCGTTGGCAACCAAATACATCAACTACTAAAAAAAACTTTGAACAGCAAAATTGTCAGAAAAGTTCATCTCATCATCTGTAATATTTTAGTGCATTTGGTTTTATTATGCACATGACGTTTTTGGGTAGTTGGCATTAAAATTTCAAGCAGCAACAGCTTATCTGTGTGAATTATCATGTGAAATGCAGGCTACAAAGGTGTTGCACCAAGACAGCTGCTACTAAAGGTGAATACACAGGAGTATCACTGACTAGGCTTTTGACAACCGCCAGTACCATCTGCTTGAGCGTATTTCAGCAAATCTAGATCACACATTTGCTAGTATGAAGACCAAACCAGTCTCCAAATTGGATCTAACATCAGACATGAGATGCACACTTTCATCTCTAAGGAGCCGTTCATGCAGGAGGTTTTTTTGCATTGCATTCAAAACAGCTAGACAGAGCAGAACACAGAGGAGACAGTCTCCAGATGGTTTTTTTTTTTTTCCTTTTCAAAGCTGAGCTATTTTTAACGAGACATGACATCTTATAAACACATCACTTATGGCAGATGATGCTAAAAATAGAAGACATCAACGTCCTGACTAGTTCCAGAAACTGAAATGTATACTTATATATAATTATACTTATTACAATTATGTGTTATAAACAATTAAGCCCTGATGGAAAGAAATAACAACAACAATTAATGTGAACTCATGAGATTTGTCAATTGCCTATTTTCATAACTGTCTGCCAAAGTACCCATCATCCCTGAGGCTGAATAATTTGCATATACCAGTCTAAGCTTGACTTCTAAAGATGTGTAAATAGCCGTATGAAATAAGTGACAGTGATTCTAAGTTTAGCACAGTTTTTTCTTCTCTGTAGTGCCATATTTGTGGCACATACTATCAGGTGAGTCTTGTGAGGATGTATGTCTTGTGAGAACTACTTCCCATCGACCCACACTTCACTAATAATACAGACAGTTGGTGATGACACAGATGAGCAAATTAAGCGTCAATACTTTTTCCCTTCTGAGTCCTTTGATTCTACATCCAGCATATGACTATCATGAATCTGCCCAGTTTTTTTTTTTTCGTTCTTTTTGTGCTTTGAATACTCAAAGCTTACTATTGTGAGGCTAAAGTGACATACTTACTTATTTTGCACTTTTGTACCACGTCCAAAGTTTGAATCATTTTATTATGTTCAATATGCAATATTAAGACCCTATACATCACTGACTCATGTCACAGGTAACATTTGCTGACACAAGCTAGAAGTCTTATTAAATTATTTAACTTTAAAATTATATTAACTTAATACTGTCCTCCTCTTTAGCTGAATTTTAGCCAGTAATGTTGGGTCTTTAGAAATATTGGAATATCAATTAAGGTAGTTGCATTACAGTTTAGGTGCATTGTCTTGTTTACAATTATTTTTATGTTTTAGATCACAGATCAACAGATTTGCAAATATTTTGAGTTATTACAAATGTACAAAATCTATACTTTTTATTTAATCAAGTAAAAGGCCTTTTAGTATAAAAATTTATATATATGTAATATAATTTGTCCCAGTATCAAATATTACATATCAGACTTGTTAGACATATCAAACAAAAACTAGTCATAAGGGGTTTTTTTTCCTCGAGTTTGAGATTTATACATTATTTGAAAGCCGAATATATAAGCTTTCCATTGTTTTGTGCTTAGGACAAAATTTGGCTGAGATACAACTCAGATACAAGATACATCTGAGTAAATATTGAGAAAATTAAATCTTTAGCAAAGCATATAGCTTATCAAAAATTACATTTTGATATATTTATGAATGAATTTTTGGCATAAAAGAAATATATATGTTTCTGACCCTTACCAAATATTTTTCTCTATAGATAAAATATATCTGTGCTATTTAAGACAGATGGTGTGACAAATCAATTAAGTAGTCTACTATACTATTATAAACATTACCTTAAAAGCTATCAGAATCTCATCTTATCGTTTGGTCAAGATAAATATTTTTTACTCAGTTTGGACCAGGGTGTTTTTTTTCCTATTTGAGCCATAAAACCCTGACAGATCAAACATGACTACTCAACTAAGATTTTATCTAGATGTTCAATAAACTTTTGAAAGATAGATTCGGAAAGCTATTATATGTCAGGCTTTAATACTGTTTTTCAAGCTTAAAGCTTTTTAAAACATATGTCTATGACCATATTTATGCTTCCTTCCTGCGCTCCTTTTCAAGTCTATTCAAATCTCTATCCCTCATCTTTCAATACACGCACACTCTTTCTCTGCATCATCTTGTCTACGTCCTCCCTGCTGCTGTTTTCGTCATCCTATTCTCTTTTGTTTAAACTCCTGCCTCTTCTCCTTCTCCACCCATTCTCGTCTCTCCTCTTCAAACTCTTTGCCTCTTTGTTCTACTTCCCGCCTCAGCCTATTTTTGCTCGTGCTTGTCTAGGCAGTGCGTAGAAGGACCTCAATGAGTCAAAAATAACCCAGGACAGATGCAGAGTTGTGCCCTGGGACACTTATGGATCTCCTATCATCCCTCTCAAGATGGCCGACAATAATGAGTCATCCGCTGCCTCTCTCCATTCATCTGCCTAGCAGCCTGTGCACTATTAAAAAAATTAACCCTCTTCTTCCTACACAGACAGACAGACAGACAGATAGATCTGGATTTTCTAAAGTATACTTTCAATAAGAAAATACATATTACCACCCATATTATGACTGTGGTCTGATGAGAATTGTTTGAGGCAGGAGCATTTTAAATTGACTGTGTATGATTTTAAAGACTTCTGCTTCATCGTCTGATCCTGCTAATCATTTTAGCATTTCATGGGCTGCCGATGCCCTCAAGAGGTGAAAGTTTGCAACAGACTCGTCCAACGACCCAGATTTTGCTCTACTGCTCATTGTGAGATGCAGTAATACTGGAAATCTCTTGATTAGGTTTATGGGAATGCATCGTCTGTTTATAATCCATCTTTTCATAGTATAACGTAGGATCGCATATATACTATTGCATACTATTTCCATATTGCATATTACTAAAAAGAATTCAAAACAACAACGACTTACAGACAGTTAAAGTCTGATAGCATAAAAGTTTTGATTGATGTGAAAATGCTCCAGTATATTTATACAGATCAACAGTGTCAGTAATGGTTATTAAAAGATTTTAGTTTTTAAATGATGAATAGCATATTTATTTACTTTTTATTTTGTTATTAGATAGAAATATTGGACTTTTATCTTCTGCCCACGAGTCTATGATGCACCTATATTATAATACATATTCTGGCCACAAGGGGGCATACAAATATCATCAAATGTATTCCTAAAGCGTGAGAAAGATATGTTCAGATCTAATCTTGTGTAAAATCAAAGAACAAAAAGTGTAGTTTTTGCTTTATGTTTAGAGGAAATACATTGAATTTGGAAATTATTTAATAATTTAAGGCCACATTGCATAACAGAAATATGAACACTGCTTCTTATGCAGGAAGCAAGCCATGAACACAAACTTGACAATATAAATGTATTATGTATTGTTATGTTACAGGTGTAAGTTAAACCATTTCTAGGGTTTACAAAGAATAGTGTGAAAAAATCCAGTATGCGGCAGTCCTGTGGGCGAAAATGCCTTGTTGATGCTAGAGGTCAGAGGAGAATGGGCCGACTGATTC
>JAUMHP010032259.1:0-13694 GCA_032361065.1 Enteromius trimaculatus | reverse complement strand
AAGAAAACTACCTGTGGATCTTTATCATTGTAGAGTGGTTGTGTACACACACTCCCAACACACATTTCAGTCCAAACAGCTTGAAAAAGTGCACGTACCACTGTATGACCCCTTTAATGAGATTACACTTTTATGGGTTTGTGCTTTCATTCAATTAAAAATAATGTGCAGATCTTGCAATTTGCTTGTTGTATGTACACTAACTGATAAAGTTGTAACAACACTATTGACATTAATATGTGCATGAATTTGCTTTTCATAGGTCTCCCATTCGCAGAACATCTTGCACCATGCCAGACCTCTTAGTGATGAAGAGCTGCTTCCTGAGTTGCTTATTAGTACTGCTTCAGACATCGAGCTCACAGCAGGACGAGCAAAGCCAGCTGCTACTGGTGTCCTTTGATGGCTTCCGCTGGGACTACGTGAACCGAGTACCCACACCCAATTTCCGTGCCCTGATGGATGAGGGTGTGCAGGTGGAACAAGTGGAGAACACCTACATCACCAAGACCTACCCTAACCACTACACCTTAGTGACAGGATTACACGCCGAAACCCACGGCATGGTTGCTAACGAAATGTACGACCCCATTCACAATCGCTCTTTTTCCATGGAGGGATCTGAAGTGTACGATGCATGGTGGTGGGAGCAGGCCGTGCCGCTGTGGGTCACCAATCAAAAGGCTGGCCGGAAGAGCGGAGCTGCCATGTGGCCTGGATCAGATGTAGCGATTGGTGGAACGTATCCAACACATTTTTTGAATTATAATGCGTCAATGCCGTTTGAGACCCGAGTCGAGAAACTCATTGACTGGTTCTCAGGGCCAGAGGCCATCAATTTTGGAGTCTTGTATTGGGAGGAGCCAGACGAGAGTGGCCATAACTTGGGGCCAGAGAGCCCACTAATGGATGTAGTCATAGCGGACATCGATGAGAAGTTGGGGTTCCTCAGAGAAAAGCTCAAAGCCACTGGCCTTTACGACAAAGTCAATGTCATTGTTACAAGTGATCACGGAATGACACAGTTATCACATGATAAGATCATCGAGCTGGACACCTACGTCAGCCGAGATCTTTACACATGGATAGACAAGAGCCCTGTAGTTGGCATTTTGCCGAAAGAAGGTAAGATCAGATTTAAAGCATTTGTTATTGCTTATTACACTAGCCATGTAATTAGGTGTTTCTAACACTTCCTTTTATTTTGTTTAAAGGTGTTATTATTTTTCAGAAAAACAGCTACGTAAACATAACATGATTACTTAACAGCAATACCCTGTGTTTTCCGGGCAGGATTATACAGATTAAAGGTGCAGCATGTAATATTGGCAGCTAGTGGTTGAAATATGTACTGCAAACGCACATTTCAGAGTAGAATTACTGGTTATTCTATAGCTTTATTTTTTATAGAAACAGGTATGTAAACATAACATGTTTCTTAAATATCTACAAACATATTATGTCATTTTTTCGCCTTTAGAAGAGTCAAAAACGTACATACATCACTTTTAATAAAAGATCACATTAATTTGAGGTGAGCGAAATGACCAAAATCAGTCAAAATCAGTCAGAACTTTTCACAATATAGTTGTTTTTGCTGTAAATAAGGTCTTTAAGATGTCAACATTTTCTTGTCACCAGTACCAGTATCATAAATCTCACTGACGATGAGTAAGTAATCAGCGAATAAATAAGAATAAGAAGCGAATTACAGGCAAAGGGTCAAAACAAATACATAAAAAAATGCTACATGCATTATATAAAGACTACATATTATTCACTGTGTAATTTAAATATGTATTTCTTAATGAAGTTACAAAAATCATTTAGTCAGGAGCAGTGAAATATTTTCTTTTCTGTTGTTTGACTAATAGCAGTGACAGAGAGCAAGAATATTAGACAGCTATCACTTCTGGGTTCGATACAAGCTTCTTACATTGTATCTTTGAGGATACTTGCAAAGACGGGCATTTGACATATGATTGTGTGTATTTAGCTATAAAAGGCTTATAAAGCAGCAAAAATAACTTGTTTAAGAAACTATTTTGTCGTGTTATTTCATCAATGGTATATGTTTGGTGACACATGCTTTATGGTTTTTGAGTGTTATTCTCTTCTTAACCCAGGCAAACTTGAAGAAGTCTACAGTTTGTTGAAGAATGCCAACCCTAACATGGTTGTGTTTAAAAAGGAGGAGATCCCAGATCATTACCACTACAGACACAATGTCAGGATCATGCCTCTGATCATAGAGGTCAAAGAGGGCTGGACGGTCATGCAGAACAGAAACGGATCTTTTATGTGTAAGTATTAATGTAATTTAAGCAGAACGTAGTATGATAACCCATGAATGAACATTTGCTGAAAATGTACTCATCTCCAAGCCATCCAAAAGTTTGTTTCTTCATCAGAACAGATTGGGCGAAATCTATTGCATCAGTTGTTCACCAATGTGAATGGGTGCCGTCAGAATGAGAGTCTTAATTATCCGCACTTTTGTAATAAATAAACGCATCATGAAGATTAAAACATTAACTGGAATTGTGTTATCGTGTGATGTTTTTATCAGCTGTTTAGACTCTCATGAGCAAGTGATGTAATGCTACATTTTCCCAAATTTGGTCATTTTTTCAGAAATGTTGGCCAAACTGTTCCTTTAATTGCATTGATGCGTGCTTACTAATCAGTATCAGAAATCGTCATCTAATGTTAACTTGCTTGATTTGCAGTGGGAAACCATGGTTATAACAACAGCCTTCCCAGCATGCAGCCTGTGTTTGTCGCCCGTGGACCCGCTTTCCGCCGCGACTACACCAAGGCCTCCATGCGCTCCGTCGATCTCTATCCTCTCATGTGCAGCATTCTTGGTCTCAAGCCCTTACCAAACAATGGCTCTTTGTCAAGCGTGCAGGATCTCTTAGTGGAAACGTCAACCCCAAAGCCAGTGGTCCCGCCCGTGCCCAGAGAGCCTTCCTGTGCGTGGGTCGTGGGATCCATCCTCGGCGCTGCCCTCGTGATCGGGTTCCTCTTCATCTTCGTGCAGCAGGTGACTCAGCGGCAGCATCTGCCCCTGCATCTGTCCAACAGTGAGATAACACAGCCGTTACTGTAGGGTCAAACACAAGGGTTGTCTGCACTTTTCTCATTAGAGGTTCTACAAAGTACGTAGCACTGATTATTTCTCCAGTGCCATATCTCGACTCATTCGAAAATAATTCTGATTACACTTTTTAAGCAGCCAGCATGGTGGCTTGAATTCAAAAGTGATCACTATCCATGGTAACGTGCCAAAGCCGAATATACCAAAAGCAATATGGGGAAAGATGCTACAGTGGAAAAAGGCTGCGCAATCGTCAAAATCATAGCTGACTAAGCCAACGGTGCCCTCTTCTGGTGAAGCTGTCAGTGATACCTTTATTCTAGTCATCTAAAATCTAGTATGTGAGAGAGAGAGAGAGAGAAAAAGTTAGCATCCCCATGCTTTTCCTTTCAATTTGAATCTGAAATGTATTTAATAGAGATGCCCTATTCTCTTGAGTTTGCATTAAGTGAATGTTCCAGGTTCAAACTGATAGCATTTGTGGAATAATGTTAATCATCACAAAAATTAATTTCTCTGTCCCACCCTTTATTTTCAAATTAAATAAAGATGTGGGATACAGTAAGGTGCTTAAAATAGACAGCTGGGCCAATCAAATACATAACCATTAAAATACAATGGGTTTCAATAGTATAGACACAGGTGGCAAATATGAATGTTAACATGATTTTAGTGCGGAAAAATGACTTTCTAATCTTTTTGTGTGTATTTATTCACAATTTTACATTTTATTTTATGTCAATGCAATGCTGTAAACCATAGACACTTAAAAGACTGTAAAAATGATTTAAACAGATTTACAGCCCACATAATATGCAAATAAAAAGTGGTTTTATAATATGGTAAGCTTCACATATTTGCTTTTAAATTCTCAAAAAAAAAAAAAATAGTTTGAAATAGAAATATTTTGTAACATAAATATAAATTCTAAGCTCAAAACATTATTATTTTAACGTTATTTAAAAAATGGTAAGCTTGGCCTCATTTGCTTCCATTGCAAGTCCCTCTGTATTTCTGTATGTTGATTAACACTGCCATAAATGCTGTTGATTGAGTTTAACTCATACTGAACCCAGAATATTCCTTTAAATGAATGTTATGGATGTTTAAAATTCTGAACGAAACATTTAAGGGACATTAGTAGCGGTCGCTTTTTGAATTTGTTGTTATTCTCATACTCATAGTAGAACTGTTTGTTAATTAGTTAGATGCAGTCGTTTAAGTTGGCAGGTTAATGTTGATAAGTGTTAATGAAAAGAAGCTGGTAGTTGTCAGACTACCTCTGTGTTGCACTAAGATCAATGTAAGCTAATCAGGATAGAGAGAAGAAGCATTAGACTAGTGGGGTGTTTTACCTTATCTGCATTTTGCACAATGTAATACCATCCGAAATTTATATTTAAAAAAAAAAAAGTGTGTATGTGCCAAAATCCTAAAAGATTGACAAAGTAGTAATAAGTATTAAGTCCTGCATTAATGTATTTTGTACTTTTTGAAAATAGCATTTAACAAAAAGCCCTGTGTAGGGCAAAACACTGTGATCTGTCTTCTACTGGTGCAAAGATTAATGGAAAATAATATTTATGATCTTTGATATAAATGTTGCTGAGGTAGTAGTAGTTAGCTGCTTGCAGAATGTTAGGATTGTTTGTGTTATTAAGAAGGATTATGACTTTCTCTATGGATGTGTGCAGAGACTGTTGTGTTGTGTGTCAAGTAGTTCTATGATTTACTGGATTTGTCTTACATGTTTTGGATTTTATGGCCTAACGTCTGATTTTAATCTGTCAAGTCCCATAACTAAAACATTACTTTAAATGTGCTACATTAAAAGGTAAATAAATGCCTGGTTTGGAAACATCTGAGTGCTTGATATCCATCTAGTGTAAATAATTCAGGGTTGTTGTTTTTGAGATCTTTTGCTCACCAAGCCTGCATTTATTTCATTAAAAAAAACATTGCATTTTAAATATGGTTAAAAATTGACTATATTTCCAATTTTTATTATGCAATGCTGAATTTTCAGCATCATTATTTAAGTCTTAAGAGTCACATGATCCTTTGGAAATTATTCTAATATGCTTGAGAAACATTAACGGCTGCTTAATATTGTGGAGTGCCGACCCTAGACTTTTAGTAGTCCTTATAATATTAAGTGTTTAAACCAACTAGACGGACACATGGTGGAATTCACAGGCAAATCTTTAATGGTTGCAAAAATACAAGGGGAACTTGTGTGCATTTATGCTCTATAATCTAAGAAACTCATGCATACAAACAATAGCAACCATTCATCAATAGAGCTGGTGAAAAAAAAGAAAAAAGGAAGAAAGACTAAAATAAGAGGCTTTGAGCAGAGCGCTAACCCAGGCCTACAGCTGAAGAAAAAGCCAAAAGGAGGTGAAAGGCATGCGTCTGACAAAAAGAAGCTGAGCAATATGTGAAGAGGCAACTGAAGCTTTTTGGTTTCATCTTTAAATGGCATCGATATCAATGTCCTCCTCCTCATGGTCCAACTTCTCAGGTTTTGTGGTCTCCATTTTCAACTCACGGGCAGAGGAGGAGTACACCACCTAGAAGAGACGGAGATAAGAGTAAATCCTGTGCTATTTAACAATGTTTACTTACGATCTTATGAATCTAAAAATCGTGGTTATGAAAAGTCAATCATATGGCTTTTTTTTTTTTACCTCAACATTGTCATCGTCATCTTCCTCTTCCTCACTGCCCTCACTCTCCTCCTCTGCCTCCTTGAGCCATTTAACAAAGGGCTCTGCCTTGGCATGAATCTCTTTAGCCAACTCTTTGGAGACATACTTCTTAGACACCTATAGCAGAAACGTCACAAACAGGTTTGAACTCCAAAACATTAAATTAGTCAAGCGTGTTTGCTGCTATCAGACCCTGGGCTCTCCAGCAACATGCAGGTCACAGACGTTACCATATTACAACCCCCTTCCGACACCAAGGCTAAAATGACCAGGGTTGCCAAGCAACAGGTAACTGACCGCAACATCCTTTCATGTTTTTTTTCCCTTCCTCAGAGAGCTGAGAGATCAGAACGGGATTCATCAACTAAACTACTTTCATCTGAGCCACATTCAACTCTGACCTACATGGTTTCATCTGAGATTCTTGAAGGTCAAGTCTAGAGGCTGTGTGTTGGCAGGTTACCTTTTCAGCCCATGCGAGTATGACATCTTCCTCCAGCAGATCTGCGTCATACAGGTCTTTGAGTATGATGGGGACTCTGGGTAAGAGCTGAGTCTGATGAAGCTTCACCAGGCACTCAAAGCCACCCAGAAGATATTTCTGAGCCTTCTTATTGTTGTGGCAGAACTGTGGACAGAAATGTTAGCTTCTTACATGGATTTCATCAAAAATATGCTAATTTGTGTTCCAAAGATGAAGGAACGTCTGGTTAGGAATGACATGATGGTCAGTAATTAATAACAAAATTTCTCTTTTTTTGGTGATCTAGGCCTTTAAACTGTGAATGATTAATGACTAAAAGTTGTGAACTCTCTGGCAAAAGTACCTATATAAAAATCAGCTCTTAAAATGTTGAGAATCAAATAGTAAGAAATACGAGAACGTACCCTGAGGAAGTGACGCTTGTACTTCTTGATCTGTTCACGGATGTTCTCATCAAAGAGCAGCTCGCTCAGGATCAGAGGACCCATGGCCTTCACATCCAGCCTTTCAGCCTCAGCCAAGATCTCTTTATCTGTCGAGTCAATCGCTCCACTGTCTTTCTTTTCCTGAAGCGCAGAAATAAAAGGATGAAGCTGAATAAGTAAAGTGTCTATCTATACATAGAGCAATTCTTCCCAAATTTTCAGTACAATTTTTAAGACAAACACCTTCACAAAGTTGTAAAATATGTTGACCCTCTCCTCCAGGGATTTCTCCAAGTCATCAGTGAGCGTGAGACCCTTGGCATGCTCGCTGATCTCCTCCATCCTGCGACGCTGGGCCTCTTCTGTGGTCTCTTCAGCCCAGTCTCCATCGTCATCATCATCCCCATCCTGTCACAAGATCACATTCAACACCGGTGTTACTCATCTCTTACGCCGGCGAGTGGTTTTTCAGAAGACGATCTCAAAGCAGCGCATACCACAGCATCAGGGGCATCTATGTCATTATGGTTTCCAGCTTCTCCACCACTTGAGCCGTTCTCTTTGTCCTTCTTTCGGTTCTTCTTTTCCTTTTCTTTTTTCACAGATCCACTCTCATTCTCTGCACCAGGACAGAAGAAAGGAAAGTTAAGAGCAATAGAGGTCAGAAACATCCAATCGGCGTAGCACAAGTTTTAGACCTGCAGATACTGCTTACTAAAATCTAAAACATATTAGGGTTACCTAAATTGGTTTACCTTCCTTTGGTTCTATTTAAAATGGAAAGGTTTGTGGAACATTAAAAATGACAATATGAAATTGAAAATGCGTTTACCACTAGGGATTCATATTTTAATGTACCATCTCTTTAAAGACTTACCTGGTGGATTCTTGAGAATGAAGGTGCAGAGTTTGTGTCTGGTGTCAAGCATTCCTCGGTAACCACAAGCCTTGCAGGAGTTTCCAATGGTCTGCTTCTTGGGATTAATGTGCTACAATGTGGAGAACATTTGACTTTATTAAACTAAATTGATAAATAGGCTGCTCAACTAAATAAATTCAGTTATAAATGAGGCAAATTGCTCCCGCACCTTAAAACTTGTAAAAACACCAAACAAACATGTTCAAGGTATAGACCTGAGTTTTTATTCCTTATTTATAACCTTACAGAGAGGATGTAAGGCCAACTGCAGCATGAAACAGAAACCAGGCCAGCTGAGACCATGCAAAAATCTCAGGGAGTCCTCAGTACTGCACTGCAGAGGAAAATCAGCAGGTGCATAGGAACAGTGCTCACAAGTATATTTTCGTCTGTAAGAATGAAAGTCCACGCGCTACCATACTTGCGCGACAAACATAATAGATGCTGTATGGTCTTTGAATGAATGTCTTATGGGTTTGGAACGAGTAAATAAAAATGACGTAAATTTTGGGGTAAACGAACCCATTATTATGCAACCCCTCCTTGCCGTTGGCAGATTGGTTTTGGCAACTGAAAACAGGAGACTGAATTCAACAGAGGGTGGCTTGTATTAAGTTAATGACACAGCTGATTTCCTCGGTTTTGCAGGTGTACAATCCTAACACGTGGAAGCTACATGCATGACCCTATAGAGCCCTGCATACTCAGCAACATGCATTCAAACATAAAGGGCACCCAGTTCAACACGTACCAGAATGCACCCATTGGTCTCACTTCAACCATGACCTCCCCAATGCATGTGGCAGAATGGAAATATTTACCAGATCGGTTTCAGGATTGTCACACTCAGGACACAGCACAAACTTGCGAATGAATCCATCTAGCATGTCTTGAAGTTTGTTTGCCTCATGAGATCCATTGACGATGTAGCGGTCATTCTTGGAGTCGAACTGGGTTTGGGCTCCCAACTCACAACCGAAGAATTTGGTGGGATCTAAACAAGAGGTTACAGTATAAATGTCAAACGAAGGAAATTCAAGCGATATAGCTTATAAAAACAATGCTCACATGTCGGAGGCCTATTCAGAGCCTTAGCAACATCGACCATGTTGACTATGACGGTCTTAATTCCATTCCCCTTGCCTTCCACCTGCGAAAAACAACACAGTTTGGTTTGCATATGTAACCATTACATATATAGTTGTATCATGGTCAATTTTAACCGTAATAAGCTTCGCAACAGAAATAAAAATGAGGGAAATTATATATTTTACTAATAAATTATGAGTGTGTATATCCGATTAATTTTGTATTAAGAAACATTAACCCTTTATTGACATAATTAGTTAAATCTATATGAATATTTATTATCAAGAAATAAATATTTACCAGAGCCATGCATTTAATACCCACCTTAGCAATGAGACGGGGCATTTTATAGCGGTAGAACTGGTCTGACACGCTGCGATTGACATTAAGAGACATTTTGGCTTCCCGTATGGTTTATCAGCAAGACGAGAAGATCTTGAATTGGCAATTATTAGTATCTTCTGTTTGAAGAGGAGGGGATGACATAAACGACTGCAACAGTACTTTGTCTCTGACATGAAAAGGGTACGGCCACTGAGGCGCCAGGCTTCGGGCTCGTTGACTAAGTTCCCCCCAAACAGGTTCCGGCAGCTGCACTATAGCACTGCAAATAAGAACACGAGAACGAGGATTAAGAGCAGAAAACAGCAAGTATTACACAGTTTGGCACTGTGATATCAACCACAGCAGACATCTAAATCGAGGTGTGCCCACTCTCTATAAGTCTGGCTAGTTATCTACTAGGACCACCTGTCATGGTGATATTGGGGTCTGCATGCATCTCTATATTGAAGTAGGTTGCTGTTAAGGTTAGAAAACAATGGCATAGTCAGACCCAGACAACCTGGTGCAGCATTTACTAGCTACTGATAGGATGAAACCCCAAACAGGCCTGCGTTGAGCAACCCCATGCTGCAGAGTGCGTCACACCATAGGAGGACGCCATTTTATTCGGTGCAGTATGCAACACATTAAGATTGATGCGAACTCCTAGATCTGGTTAAACAAACCAACTATCGCGAGAGTACACGCGCAGTCGTGAAAGAGAAAAATACACTAGAAATAACAGAAATCAACGTACCTTTCCCATCCGTAGCTCCTGTCGTCCAGGTACTCACCGTTTTCGCAAAACAAAGACATAAACACACCGCTGGTCGCCCTGAGAAGAGGTGAACTACTGGTTTGTGTCGGTCGCTTTAGTTTAGCTAGTTAGGGGTCGGCACGGCGGTGCCTGACTGGGTTACACCTTGCGGAGCAGAGTGATAAACCCTGGAGAGAAAACTCACGACGCCCTCAATACAGGGGACCTGAAATGAAACAGCATTCGTAAGCGAAACTTTACAATCAGCAACATAATGATGCTGTTGAAGTGAACCGACACGACTGACGAATAAGAGCTAACGTTAACGTTAGTCAGCTAACATATGGCAGCATTACCAAAAACCTAACACGCAGTATCTCCTCAAACCAAAGTGCGAATATATTTATCAAGTGTGACTAAACCAAAATAATTCCCTTTAACTCCCTAATCGATAGGCCAATATGTTTTCGCCAAGTTTTACTCACCTCTCGCACGGTTCTGCTCGTATGCTAAACCACAATGAGCACATAAGACCTCGTGACTTCCAATCTTAACTCGGCTACTAACTAGCCCCGCCCCCATACCCTCAATGGCTTTTTTTGATTGGCTGGCGCCTCACTGGAGTCTATTTCATTTGTCAAGTTTTGCTATCAATCATATTGGGCAGGCCGATTGGGAAATATATATTTTGTGGTAAATAACGTATTACTTCTGATATACTTCTGATATATTTGTATACGTAAATTCCATATATTGGAAGCGTTTAATATATTAAAAAGCCCTTTGCCGCACTAACCCCTACATTTAAAAAAAAATGAAATTTAGTTAATTCCTTTTTTTATGTGATGACAGTCTCATGACAGTTTCATAAGCCAAATGTCATTAGTCAATTGCCTATTTTATTCTTTTGCAATAATAATGCAAATATAGGGAAATTTGTTGATGGATTCCTGTTAAAGTATGCTTTACGTTATGATATCCCCATCATATTTGTCTTGATATGAACATATTGTATAAATCACCATTTTTAATAAAATGGAATGCGTTAGTTGGTTTTCTTTTATCAAGGAATCACAATTATATTATATTTCCACTTAGAGTTTGTAGAAAATGACTATTTTTTGGCTTCAATAGATGTTGGTTTTTTAGCTATATGCCACGATGCCATGAAAATTGTCCAACCCACAGTGTTTGTTTGTTTTTTAAATTGACCTCTCCTTATACCTATTCTGCTTTTGGAAGCATCATAAATTCCACATAAAGCCTGGGACAGTGGATGACACACAGAGTGAATTCTCTGGATGTGTTTACAAACCACTGGAACAAAAGATTCCTGGCTGAGCACATCATGATGTAGGTCAGTGGGGAGGAATGCAGGGGACAAACAGCCAGCACGGGTTCACTGTATTACCTGTGGCATTTTCAGGGTTCAGAGAGTTTACTGATGTGAGCTACAGTGACAAAATCCTTTATCTTTGCTGTACAAAGGAAAATATCATATGCCATTATAAAGGAAACAAACACATATTCAACATTCATTCTATAGCCTATATTATAATGTTGTGTGTTTTACATTTCAACTCAGTCCACTTGTTCTAAAGTGAAAACATAAATGTGATTCCTCTAGGTAGGGAATTAAGATTAATGGGCCACTTTTTGACAGTAATTTATGCATTATAGATGCTTTTATCCAGCATATACATATAAAACCACTTAGCATTCACTATTAATTAAACCATTGGCATTAGTTCTGTTAGTTGGAACTTGAAATACAGGAACAGGACAGTCCACCCAAAAATTAAAATCCTGTCATCATTTACTCACCCTTACGTTGAAAGTTCGAAAATGTAAGACTTTCTTTCTTGTGTGGGGGACAAAATAAGACATTTTGAAGAATGTTGAAAACTTTTGGTTCCTATTGACTTTCAAGTGTCCGTACAATAGTGTCAAAGGGAAGAACTGTTTAGTTATCAACATACTTCCAAATATGTTCTTTTGTCTTTCACAGCAGCAAGAAAGTGATTTGGAATGACATCAGGGTGTGTAAATTATGACATAATTTTCCCTTTATAGACTATCCCTTTAATTATATGTGTCTATGAAAAAATGTATATTAAAAATACACCAACCCATAATGGTAGATGGACTTTAAAAGCATTAAATTGAATATGTGAAAATAAGAAACACCTCTTATTCCTTTACTCAATTCTGTTTATGATTTATTTGGACATTCTCCAGTGAATATTTGCTCCACCTCTGCCTACACAGGTGGAGAACATCTATGGATATTCTTTAGTCCCAATTGAATTGAAGTCAGAGCTCGGTTGGAGGTGCTCCAGAATAACAACCATTTTCTTGCTATTCATAGTTTTTCCCTTGTGTGCTTATCCCTGCTGATGAAATGAATGCTGCCCCTGATTGCAGATCTCTGGCTGGCTGAAATAGTGGATTTGCATGCATTTTGCTCCCCTGCTAAAAAAAGCAACCCCAGTCTCATGCATGACAATAGTGACGTTGTCACCTTTTGCTGTGCTTTGTTCACATTGCCCTTGTTTCTCATTAATTAGTGTATTAGGTCAGCCATTAACAGTGACTGATGTGCCATGTTTTTCCCGGCATTAACACTAATCTGAGCTGCTGCTTCTAGTTGTGAAACACCAGAAAGCTACGTTATAAATGAATATCTATGTAAACAAATCACATAATAGATACTTTTGAAATTATTTTAGAGAAAAGATTATGTCATTTGTTTCAGTGAAACAAGTTAAATTTGTTTGAAAATGTTATAGTTCTAGTGATAATGGCAGAAATTATAAACCAAATATGAAAAAATGTTTTCAAGTTATTCGATTTTTAACAAAAATTGTATTTGTTTCAATAGGGCCGTTTAAATGCCCCCAGTCTGACTAAGCAATTTGTTTTAAACATTTACAGCAAAATCAGATTTAAGATTAAGATTTAAAAGGAATATAATCAATAATTATAAATTACACATTAGGCTAGCCTATTTGGAACATTTTGTTGGCTGATGTTAATGGCTTAACTAGCTACCTGATGCTAACATGAGGTAATTATTAATAAAAACTAATAAAAAATCTAAATATTTTTATTCAACCAGTTAGAAGTAACAGTCAGAGTAAATTTGATGGGAAAATAAAGGATTTGTACCCGCTCAACTATTCAGTCTGAAATAGCAGGATATCTTAAGTTTTTTCCAAAACAGCCGGACCGTTTAACGAACAGAGGGCGGGCTAAGGGCAGTGACGTAGACGCTAAGTGCCGAGTTTAAAGTGCCCATATTATGCCATTTTAAAGGTTGCCAATATTGGTTTATGTGTCTCTTAAAAAAGGTTTACAAAGGTATGCAAGGTCAAAAAACACATATTATTTTTCTGCAGAATTTATCATTATAATAAACTTAGCCTGGATTTTCCATTACTATAGTCCCTTAATATATATATATATATATATATATCCCATGTAAATGCAGGAAATGGGATTTAATTTTTTTTTTGTATTTATGATTTATGATTATGTATTTTTTTCCAAACAATTTTTTTTTCTGAAAACTGATTTATTTATGTGTGCCCTGTAAACAAGGTAATGTACAAACCTGATATATTTATTGTTTTTACTGGATGAAAAATAGAAAAATAATAGATAATAAAATGCGTGTCTTATATCCATTTGGCCACTAGATGTCGCTCGATGACCAACAAAAGGAAAGGAAAGGACGTGACATGTGGCCAGGTATGGGGGTTTGCGGGGTACGCGGGTGGGGTTGCGGAGGGTGCTTGAGCACCCGCCCCTTTCCTCCTGGATGCCTCAAGTGCCCTTTTCTTGTTTTTTTTTTTTTTTTTTTTTTTTTTATTTTTATTTTTTTTT
>JAUMHP010031657.1:0-13731 GCA_032361065.1 Enteromius trimaculatus | reverse complement strand
CTGTGCCTGAATTTATAAGCAGATTTATGATTTTTTTTTTTTACTTCAGTTTGTTTATTTATTTATTTTTGGTAGCTTAATCTTCAATAACCAATTTGAATAAGAGTAAATATTGTAAATCTAATCAGTAGGCAAAACTAGGATTTATTTATCTTGTTTATCTTAGTGCATTTCAGTACTGTATTTTTTTTTAAGGAAGAGGCATTTATAGAACCTGAATGAGAAGAAAAAATGTTTTTGTATGGTAAAGCTTTTTTTTTCATAATCTGCCTCATCCTCTGGGATACATCGGACGGTGTAACTGTCACCGTTCCCACTGTCTGTCACTCAGTCACTGTCAGGGCATGTTATGTTCCATGTGGCTCTTGTCATGAGTGATGAAAGTGTTGTCTCATTGCTTTCATGTATTTATCAAAGTCAGGCAACGTCCAATGGGAATAAACAAGACTTTGAGAATGTTTTCTTTAGAAAATGGGCCTTTTTTCTCTTTTAACTAAATGTATCTATTAAATAAACAGGTATCTGAGAGTTTAACTTAACTGACAGCATTGCCTGGGTTATTCCTCAGATCCAATACATTTCACATTACAACCAACTGGCAGTCCGCACTGTAAAAAAAAAAAACCCATGAAATTTACAGTAAAAACTGGCTTGCCGGAATTAGACCGGTAAAAATACAGTAACAAAATTGTTTACGGTTTTAAGATAAATTTACATTTAAACGCAGTAATTTTATTAAGTTAATATACCCACCTATTAAAGTACTGAAATCTGCTTTGTAGCTTTGACATAAACTGATAAGCACCAAATGTAGGCGGTGATGAGAAAGTCATGTGATGAACCAAAGCCCATCACAAGCAGCTTTGTAATTTGAACATATATAGAATATATATATATTGTGTGATTCACACAAACAATAAACACCATCATGGTAATTAAACTGAAATATGTAATAATCATTAATTTAACAAAATTATATGTAACATACAGTACAACCCTAATAAACATAACTGATAAGATAAGTTATTTCAAAGAAAAAACATCAAAAGCAAGCAAAATTTTACATGCAATGCAGGGAATGCTGGGGAAAAAACAGTTACCCTTTCAGTTGAATCACTTCGACGTTACATATGGGAACTCGCATGGGAGACCATTTGTCTTTGAGCTTCAAACAAAAGGCCAATGAATATTGGCATTCACAGATTGCATTCAAGTGCACCTCATCACTATGTGAGTACAATATAAGAGGGCACGAATGCAGTGCACCTGCAGACTTTCGCTTCGGAGCCTTCGCCACTTCCTGAGCTGGAGACCCCCTTGGCTTTCGTTTTGGAGAATGGAAGGAGATCGTTTTCTAAAAGAGTTCCTGCGAGTTCATGCTCTCTCCCCCTCTGACAGTGAACGACTGGGCAGCTGTCAGCGGGTCCTCTGGGCTGGTGGCCTTTTTAAAGGCCCTACGCAAACCAGCTTTTTGCATTCCGGTGAGACCTACTGAG
The DNA here is from genome assembly GCA_032361065.1 of Enteromius trimaculatus. Lineage (NCBI taxonomy): Eukaryota > Metazoa > Chordata > Actinopteri > Cypriniformes > Cyprinidae > Enteromius > Enteromius trimaculatus. The sequence goes on along the minus strand of JAUMHP010031657.1, from coordinate 12,235 downwards.
TGCATGGCAGTGCCACAAGAGGTCCTCCCTGAGCAATCCAGGAAAAAGAGCTATTTCTCACGGTTGATAAGGCGTTCCCCGGAATGTCTGTCCAGCCATGCACTTCTGGATGTGGTAGTTTTCTCACCTCTCGGGACGGACATGATAGCTGCCTCACGTGTCTGGGCCGATATCATCCCGGGCAGTGTTCGTGGATGATTCATGTGTTCATTGCTAATGCATGACCATGGCTACAGTCAGGTCCTCCCTTCGTTGTCTTCCCGAGGCAGATCGTTGAGCCATAATAGTTTTTCGGCTGCCGTGGTGAGGTGCTTGGGAAACCTCACATTGACCGCGGAGTATGTTCCACTGGGCATAAAAACCCAGCGGACTTCTGCCCCGTCCCAGCCCCTCGCGGTGGTTGATATGGACGTACAGATCGGCTATGCGATTCACCAGTCATCCGCCCAAGTACAGAGGCATCCGCTACACCACTGTTCGCTCGGACAGGGATGGCGCTGTCCTGCGTACAGAGGTTGCAGTCCTACTGGCGAAGGATGCAATCGACTGTCCCTCCAGCCAAGATGAGGTCAGGGTTTTACAGTCCTTACTTCATCGTGCCCAAAAAAAGCAGTGGGTTGAGATCTACGAACTTTGAATCGGGCTGCCATTAAAAAAAAAATGCATCGAAGCGCATCCTAAAAAAGAATGTGCGTTCGCCCCAGGATTGGCTCGCAGCCATTACCCTGAAGGACAAGCCCGGTGGCAGGTTGTATTACTCCCTCTACAAGGCACCCATCGGCAGAGATGCACTGGCACACAGTTGGCCTCCGGAGCCCAAGTATGCATTTTTTCCCAGTGAGCCTCCTTGCAAAGGTTCTGTGCAAGATCAGGGAGAACGAGGAGTCTGCTGGTAGCGCCACACTGACCCTCGGGTACCTGGTTTGCTGACCTCATGCTCCTCGCGGCAGCCCCTCCCCCAAAAAAGGACCTCCTTTCTCAGGGGATGGGGACAATTTGGCACCCGCATCCCGATCTTTGGAACCTGCATGTCTGGCTCCTGGACGGGTGGCGTCAGACCTCTCCGGCCTCTCTTCAGCTGTTATAGACACTATCACTCAGGCAAGAGCTCCCTCTACGAAGCAGGCGTATGCTCTGAGATGGGGTCTTTTCATCAACTGGTGCTCTTCTCGCACCATGTATACTCATGTAGTGATAAGGTGCGCCTGAATGCAGTCTGTGCACACCAATGTTCATTGGCCTTTTGTTTGAAGCTCAAAGGCAATTGGTATCTCATGCAAGTTCCCATATGTAACGTCTCCGTTCCTTCCCTCAGGAAACGTGGGTTACCTTTGTAACCTAGACGTTTGCGTTTACCATTAACCACTGAACACGTTTGTACTGTAGCATTTTCACAGTTTTTTACAGTGTTTTTACTTAAACTCACAGTCATTTCTTACAGAGTATGTTTACAAGGAAAATGAATTAATAAACATTGTATGCATGAGTATTAATACATGGGATCTGTATTTGGTCTTGATGAGGAGCACGAAATAAAACAGAAACTTTTACAAAAGTATTTAAGTTTTTAAGATTCACTCATTTTTGAACCTGTGCTTGAATGAGATAGAGGAAGTCAGATAAAGTGCCGAAGCTAAAATCAGCCTCTCGCAGCAGTGTGTTTTGGCTTTGATCAAGGCGTACCTGAACGTCATTAGATCAGCTTTAAAATAAGATGTTAATTTTCTCTCCTTTTTTTTACTCAGGAATAGTTATTGTCTCATTTGCGCAAGGGTGTGTTCATTCTCCATTACCTCCAGCCACCAATTTGCATAATTATCATTCTGAGATGAAGCTCTTTTAACACGGGTAACGGCAAGCATTAGCAGAGCCTGGGTGAAAAGGATGTGTTTGGAGGAAAAGTTCTGAGATGTTCTTAAATTAACACCAATCAAATCTAAATCTAATTAATATGCCTTTTAGCACTGATAGCACAACCCGATGATAAATTCATACATTTTTGAAGCATTTTTACTTGCATTTAACCTTTTTTCCCTCCACATCCTTTTCAGCGTTTTCACATTATTTTCTTTTGTTCCAGATTATCTAGAAATATCAAGCCAGAGGAGGTCAGATTCAGTATAACACCTTCAAGCTAAATGTCGACTTATTCTACTTAACAGATATCAGAAAAATAATAATAAAAATAGATTCTACAATTAAGATTAATTATATTAAAAAGAAATAATCTTGCATTAGTGACCTTAAAACTTCTACCCCCAGTTTCACAGACAAGTCTTAAGATAGTCCCAGATTAATTGCGTGTTTAAGCTGTCTCAGATGAAAATATCTTGCTCTGACAAATCTTCAAACATGCAAGTGTCATTGTTCTGTGCTAAGATGCACACCTGTAATATTTTCTTATAAGGCATTTTTGTAAAAGTTGCTTAAATATCTTAATTTAACTAAGGCCTAGTCCTGGTTTAAGCTAAGCCTTGTTTGTGAAACTGGGCCCTAATCTTTTATTTTATTTAATCTTTTATTATCATCTAATATTTTATTTAGATGATAGACTTTTAGTAGCTGCTACTGACTTTTCAGAATATATGATATTTTTGATGATAATTTCTCCATCACCTCTGCTTTCAAATTTATTTATTTATATATTTATTTTCATATCCAATAATTCCAAAATGGGATTTTCAGTGACAAATTATAAAAGTGTCCTTCGTTTATTTATTTATTTAAACAGGTGAACACATACTTGGCTTTAGCTATATTAAAACACATCAAACAATAATAATTTATTTTAAAGATTTTACTCTCATGTTAAAGATGATAATATCTTTGACCTTTCAGTGACAGATTAAAATGATCAAGTAAAATGCAAAATTTTGGCATTTGTGGCATCTTTGTGTTAAACATACAAAATATGGCAAATAAGTTTCCTCTTGCCAGAGCATTTAAATTTTTGATGAACTCCTATTTTATTATTTCCTTACACTAATTACTGTCTTTCTTCTTCTTCTTCTCTCTCCTCGGCTGGCCCACAGCTGCCAGTTCAGCTGTCAGTTTCACAGCCAGATGACTCAATTATATTGTGGGAGCGGCAGCTTTTCATGGAGGAAAGTGTGATCTTCAGTGGCGGTATGGCTTTGAGACCATTTGGTAAGAAATGCTGGGGAAAATGGCCGCAGCGCATTAAAGGGCCCTTCATTAGTTGAGGTACATTAAGGCTCCTAGAGGCTCACCACTCTCCTGAGCATAGACAATAACATTTGCACACACATAGTCTCCACACAAAGTTAATGAAAACGCTTGCCATTGACTTGTGTGTGTGTGTGTGTGCTGAGAGGAAATAAGGGGCTAGAGTCCTGGCAGAAGCAATATCAAGCATGAGTAATTTACAGGGTTTGGGCTGTGTGGTATTTCTGTTCTCAGGCCTGTTAGAGATTTGTCCAGTAGATAGAGCACATATAACTGATAGCGAGGAAGAGAGAGAGGCAGCCTCAAAGCCTGCAGATAAAAGTCAATGTGCTCTTTGTTCAAGTGGTGACTGGTCTAATGTTTGTCCATCATTTAAGGAAGAGATGAGAGGAACAGTTAAGGACCATATATAATAGTAGCTTTTAGTCCATGCAGCTTTGAGGTCAGCTATATTCTAATGTAAACTAGTGGTCACTTTGTTGCAGATATGTCTAATTAAACTTCATCTGGATATACTTCTTTTTTTGACATTTCATTCATTCATTCATTAGTACAAAGTCTAACAGTTGAGGGAAAATGCAAAGCAAAGTAAGCAATAATATTTTTGTTTTGTTTTGTTTGCTAGTTTTGAACAAACACATTTGGTACAATATATTAACATTCCACCTATTTTAAGTAAATTGTAGTTGCTGACTCAATTTTTAAGTAAAAAAAAATAATTTAATGTAACTTAAATGCCAATAGCATGACTTACTGATCATTTTTTCTGATCTTTTTTTTCCACAATGTGTTATCTATAGAAGCTCAGGAAAATGTACTCGCAATGTCAGAGTTCAGAGTAAAAAGAAGCTGTGCAGATGGTGCTCTTCCCACAGTTTAAAAAAAAAAAATGATTAATTTACTTTTTACCCCCATCTGGCTAATTTAAGCCACCGGTGTTTGTTTGTGTGAAATATTATTTTTAAACGAACAAACAAAAAGTATTGTTTTCTTTTCTAATTTTTTTTTTTTTTTCAGTCTGATGGTTTTGTCAGAAGTACAGTACTGTATATTGAGGTGGTATTTTAGCATTTATTTTCCAAAAATGTTTCCAAAATTATCTTTGATTGTGTGTTACAATCCTTCTTTAATCCAGGAAAAAGAAAATAGGATGTGACATTGTACTTCATGATGAGTTATAATGACTGTTAATAAATCTCAGCTTTTATGGAAGAAATATGAATAAAATGAATCCAAAACATTTTGTAATTTAGAAAATCAACAAAATCAATACAGGCTACTTTCTGACAGTCTAGATGATATTATGGCATCAACGTGCATATGGTAGCGTTTAAGAAAAAGCCCAAGTGCTACAGCAAAAAACGTTTTATAGAAGTGATATTTATGCTTCCAAATGGGTCCTATCCAAACAGTATTGTCAGTTATATTTCATGCAAAGGGTTGATAAGAATCAATGATGATTGTCACGTATGTATTCTAAATGAACTTACAGTTGACCGTATCTAGCAGGGATGAAATTTCATGAACTAAATTATAGCAAGGTGGAACCCTGTGGCAGGGGTTGAACTCATGCTTGAATTCATTGAGTACATGTACTCTACATAATGTCCTTATTTATTTTTTTTTTTTTACAAATGTTTGTAAATGCAGACAGCATGGTTAGGTGCTTAATTTTATACAACTGTGGAAACGTGTAGGATTGAAACACCCAAATACGCTGATCATGAGGTGTGTCCCAATACGTATAGTGTGTATATACTGTATGTGTGTGTGTACTAACACCACTTTGCCTGGCATTATGGCTGCTCCACAGGACAGTTACCCTGGCTCTCTCTTCCGCTGTTTCAGCTCAAAGCCATCCTCCTTCCCTGAGACAGCCTCCCACAGAGGGGCAGATGCTCACATTTTACACACCAGGAGTACCAATCCCCCCACCCCCAAACTCCCACCCAACCAACCACACACTCTCATCTATAAAACGCACACTCAGGTATTGCACACATTAATAGATAACCGCATACTGGATATGAATAAGTTACTGAAAATAAACTTTTTCCCTTTTTTGACCCTCAACCCATTTCTGCATATAATATGATTGAAAATTCATATTGTGCCAATCTCTTCATTTACCATGGACCTCAAGGATTGTTTATTATTTCTTTGAATGAAAATAAAAGTTATTAATGCCATTATTTAGCAACCTTCATGACATACCCGCCAAAAGTTCTTTCAACCTTACAGTGTTGCAGTAAAGACAACACCTAAACCACAAGAAGGCTGAGTCAAGATTGAGACCAGAAGTGGGTAAGTTTTAGTCAAGACTCAAGGACCAAGACTAAAACCATAAAAAACATGGTCTTAGATTTGAGTTTCATGATGTTTGTCATGGACTCTGGAGCAGCTGGACACTGAATTGAACTGTTCTACAGCACTACTATTCTATATTAATCCATAATTGTAAAAAGCAATGGCACATTTGACTGAACAATACACAAGTACCCTTTTTACAAATCCATGATTGGGTTATCAAATATAATAATGCGTCATTTTCAAATAGCTTCACTTGTCCATGCCTTATATTTCTGGTATTTTATGTCCTTTTTATCTCAACAGTACTCTGAAAGTTGTATAAAGATTATTTAAAACTATCTGCTATATACCAAAGAGGGAAAAGCAGCAATGCAATGTAAATGACAGAATTAAATTTTCAAATTCAAAACATTCATATACTGCATAGGTTATTAGCAGCACTGAGATCCACAAGGGATGATTTGCTCCACACACTGTGTGTTTCAACATTTTATTAATACAGTATGACTCTAGCTCTGGCTCTGTTGTCCCATCACCCTGTGCTCTCAGCTCCGAGGTCGAGGCTCAAACACGGGGTCAAGGCTTCTGCAGCCACTTCGGCGTTGCCTGAGATCTGCAGAAAACCCCTGTAGGAGTGAATCGCTAACAGATAATCAACCTTCTTTCCCCGAGAATCATTATCTGTAAGTCAAAAGAAGTTAAATTGCCACCTTTTCTCTCTCGCTTACTCCCTTCTCCTCTGGAAAATGCATTTTATGTATAATTCTTGGACTAAATAAGCCACGGTCCAGATGGATAGGTTCTTGACAGTTATGAATGAGGGTCTGGCTACATTAAGGCAATGAAGTGGGAATGGGAGGAGAAAGGGGTTGGGGGGAGTAGGGGATTGCAGATTTTGAGCTAAGTTTGAATAAATCATCATCAGAGGCATTCTGGCTACTCAACTGGAAGCCCCGGACCTTTGTGACCATGTGACCTCTGGTTTCCCTGGCAACTGTAGTACTCTACATTCTTCAGAATATTGAAAGAATTTTGGTGGCATTAAGTTTGCCTGAGAGCAGTGAACTGGTGCCCGGCGTGATGAGTCTACCCCTCATTAGAGCACCCAGCCTCGGCGGGCTTAACAGAGCTACGTCTATATCTTGTGGTAATGAAGACCCCGCAGAGGCCAAGAGGAGAGCGAAAGAGAGAGAGGGAAGCAGAGGGCAGAGGAAGAGAAAGTCAATACTAGAACCCGTGCAGTGAGAGGTAGTATCAATTTTCTGGATTATTAATTCAAATTCGCATCCGCAGACTGCTTCAAATTAAGAGAGCCACAGACGCCCTCTCACGCTCTGACGAAATTATAATTTAAAGTATTCCGTTTCGGACACTCAAATTAGACGGCCCAGTCAGCATGCCGGGGCTCTTCCCTTCCTGCTAATGAAGGCACATATGCAATGAGTGGGAACAGAAAGAGATCCAAACTACACCTGTTTCACCACAGAGCTGCTTACAGAACTCGGCTTTCTGTCTGGCAGCAGAACAAGGGCTCTTTGTTTTGAACCGGTGAGAGGAGGGGAAAAAAGTAGACTGTTGAAAGGTGGGATTTGCAGCTAGGTGTGAAATGTGTGGGTCCCACATTAACTGCTGAGGTAATTATTTTTCTTCTTTTGCATAAACAGCTTTCTTGGGGAAGTCATTGATGGCTTTGGAAAGTCATTTTCGTGATTAAAAACTGGGTCTCAGACCCACATCATCAAGTGGAACTAAGTCCTCTCAATTACAGAACCCAGTGGTGGAATGAGAAGCAGGATTGTGTTCTCGCAAATGACCAGCATTAGATTCTAAATGGGCATGAGAAGTTTCATCCCTGGGTTCGATACTTTTGTCAGGAAAGAACTCATTTGAGAGATGAAGCCATGAGCTTGAAGGGCAGGCTGGTGTCCAAGGATTGTTAATTTTGAGGTTAAGCAGGGTCATGTCAATTTCATTTCGGTATCATGAGCATTATTGTTTTCCCTTGTGCGCGGGGATTTGAGCCGGTGCCCTTAGCACTCAAGAGATTACGTTTTATTAGAGTTATGTGTCCATTATCCTTCAGCCTGAACATGGAATGATCACAACCTCATTAGGCATTTCAGAAGTGGCTCATCCAATCAGATGATGATGATTTTAATATGAATTTCTTACACTGATGTTGGGATAATATTAGCTCTGGCATCAAGTAAAACAACACAGAGAGTGGTTTCCCATTCAAAATAACAATAGGGATTTGAGGTCATCTGACTATATGATGCGCTTTGTGGAATATCCTGAAGTTCAGTTGATTTATTTAAGGCCAGCATTGCTGATCCGTCCTGTCTGCCCTAATAACTTCAGAGGACACATTTGCTTGGGCTCGGAGTGAGTCAGTATCAATAAACGACAAGCAGGTGGAGCTGTGAGCAAGGTTAAACCTGTGGAAAACAGCACAACAGCTCAGTCCACTTTGATCTACTGTACGGAGTAAAGATGAAAGGCAGATGAAAACAGGATTGAGGAATGAGTCGTTCTCAGAGTACCTGGTGGAATAGACGGCACTGGTCAGGTTTGGTGGTTTTATCCATGATTTTTGCAGCACGTGTCACTTTGAGGCATTTACCACAATCTAAACGCTCTCTCTCTAAGCTCCCTGTGTCCCACAGTCTGATTCAATTTGCTTGATTCGAATCTGTATCCCTTTCTAACGGGCCCTCTTCGTTTTTATCCTCTGCAATAGAAGGAGATGAAAGAAAGGGATTGAAAGAGAGGATTGACGGCAATCAGGAGATGGCAATAATCAGAATAATTTGCAGCTAGCGCTGTACAAGTGCGTGATTGTGTGGCGCTGCGCTGTGGTGTGTTTGTACGGTTTGTCATTTTTTCAATTACTCTGGCTGTGGTTAAATGCTCATTTTCAGTTGCCCTGCCTGAAGCTAGAACACTGAGGCCCATTAGGCCCCGTGCTCCAGCCTCTCTCTCATTAGTTTCCCCCCGACGAATGGCGTTTGGGAGAAGAGCCTGAGACCAGTGCTCTGGAAGGAGGTCAGCGTGGAGCTGCGGAAACAGGACACCGCAGACATGAGTGGTTAGATTGCAGAGGAGTTGCTGACCCCACGGCGTCCCATCCATGCACTGGCACCAAGGACACATCATTAGAGAGCAGGGTGACCTTCAGGGCCAACATAGCACAAAGCTCTTAATGACCGGGCCAGGCCTCCCTCTTCTCTCTCAGAGCCCGCCTGACTGCACGATCCTCTAAACAAGTCACATGGCAATAAACATCACGGAGACCCAAAACCAGTGAAACCAGCCATGATGACAAGACCATCTCATAGTACAATTTATCATATTCTCTCATGTTTGGTCATTGAAGGGAATTGCTCTAATTCAGTGGTTTTCATTGGTGGGGCCTACCACAGGGCCTGAGCAAACTTCCATGAGGGCTGAAAATGACTTACAAATTATGTGACTTTAATAGTTAATGATATCATTTAAAATAGTCATATATGATTGTAAATTAAAGCAAACAAATTAATTAAAATATTATAAAACACACACACACACACATATATATACATATAAATAATATAAAACACTTAAAAATTTAAATAACAAAAAAAAAAAAAATGAATGTAACTGAACTGGACTGTAGATATTGTGTGCTGTATTAATCGTAATGAGTTGAATTTAGAGTTGAACTGATAATGAATTTTAAATTCCAGTTCAACTCCTGAATTTGAATTAAGGTAAAAATAAACTGCAATGTAAATACATTTATGTAACTGCAGTGTTTAATAGTTTCATTGAAAATGAAAGGTTGTCTGAGAGTGATAACTTCACAAAACATTGCCAAATGTTTATAAAAAAATGACGGTTCTATACCGCTTAAAGACAGACAAACAGAGAGCTTTGTTGGAAATAACAGCTATAAAAACATATCTTTTTTTATACTCAAAAAAATATAAAGGAATAGTACACACAAAATTCACTCAAAACAGAAAATGCTGTGATTACTCCCCCTCATGTCATTCCAAACCTGTACGATCTTTTTCTTCGTCCTTGAAACAAAATTAAGATTTTTTTGATGAAATCTGTGAGCTTTCTGAGCCTTCATAAATAGGCCACACATTCAAGGCCCAGAAAGGTAAGGACATGGTTAAAATAGTCCATGTGACATCAGGTTGAATCGTAACATTATAAAGCTATGAGAATATTTTTTGTGCATTAAGAAAACAAAAACAAGAACTTTTTTCAACAATTTCTTCTCTTTCATGTCAGTATTCAACACACATTTACAAGAGTATCACTGCAGAAGTGTGTGTGCTGCTAGTGCAAGAGCCAGCGTTCTGATGTAGGCAGAGCTTCTCTCTTAGTTCATCATCTGTAGTTTCTAGTATAAATGTGGGTAAAGGATTAAAGCAAGTTATTCTTTATGACAAAACATGTTCTCGAATACTTTTTTATGTGCTTGTAAACAAGGTAGTGTGGTTGTGTTGCTGTCTATGCAGGGTCGAAAAAACCCCAGATTTCATAACAAATAACTTCATTTGTGTTTCGAAGATGAACGAATATTTTATGGGTTTTGAAACAACATGAAGGTCTGTGTGAACTATCCCTTTAACCAGTTCTTTTCTTAAAATGACATTATCTATTCCTCTGAATTAAAAATGAAAAATGAAAAAATGTAACTAAAAATAAAATTTAAATGCAAAACTATTGTTTTGAGAATTTATTTTAAGGGCCTTGAAATAGGAACTACTGCTCTAATTAACTACCAACATAATTTAAACTCATCATATGTTCCCATACTTTCATGTCTACATCCTGCTGTCCGAACCCTCACGCTTGCATAAACTTGCAAATGCTATGACGTGATATCCTCTCCTTGCATTTGACCTGAACAAAAAAGCATTGCTGGTACAGCTCCTCCAGCTAAATGGAGGTCAGTAGGAGATGGCATCCATTACGGAAGCATTCAATTCAAATGTCACCTGGCTGGAATGCTTTTCGTATTCCCTAATGTGTGTGTTTCAGAATGGGGAGAGAAGAGAATGGGAGGGGCATGCCTGGATATTGTGTGTTTTGTCTCTAAGTACGCAGTTTCTTTTTAAATGCTTAATTTCAAATAGGCTTGTGTAAAGCTGCCCACCGGCTGCCCATGGGGCAGGGGGGCTATTCATCAATAGAGACGGGAAGAGGCAAGGTGACACTGCATTAAGTCGACAACCTCACCTTGGATTTTGGCGAAACCGCCATCGAACGCTTTCTCTCTCTCCACGTTTCTCCATCTTTCGCAGAGAGGCTGCTATCCTCTGGAGCTCCGGCTGCTAAAACAAGACTGATTGTAACTATTCATCATTTCACCTCGGTGCTACTCTAAACAGGCCGGAGGACTGGATGTGAGAATGCACGGCAGAGCCAGAACTTGGCTCTGTCGTAGTATATAAACACTCACACGCTGTCACACATGCGTATAGCCACAAGCAGTCAACGCCAAGGCCTGCTGAAATTTGATTGCCAGGCTTCTTCTAGAAAACAATGCAGTCCTGTCTCCACAAGAGGACTGAAAAACAGTCTGCAGGTTGCGAGGTAAAATGGGAGTTGAGCATGGGTGCGTTTAACGAAGACGGCTGGGATTCTTGGACATGACAGACCTGATTGTCACTCCTTGAGTTCCTGTTCTGTCACAGCGGCTCAGTGCTGTCATCCTTCACCTCAGTTGAAATTAACAGGTAATTTGTAAATGTCACTATGGGTTAGACGGCTCATTTTGTTTCTTTGTGACCAATCCAGGGAACAGTGGCTAATTTTTCTTGTCTTCTTTTAATAAGATGTTCATTTATAAATAGAATTACACACTGCAAAATAAATGAGGGGAAGTGATGTGGAGAAAGAAGCAGGTTTCGCAGCATCTCATCTTCTCCGGCAATTAATAACACACATCAGAGCTGATGGATTTGACTTTGCTGTGTTCTGGTAATGTATCTTTTCAATATATGAGATTATGACCAGAAATGTAATTTCAAATATCTAAATTCATTTAGGCTAACAGAGTCTTTATTTCTCTCTCTCTCTCTCTCTCTCTCTCTCTTTAACACACACACACACACATATTCTCCTTTTAATGAGTTCTGAGTTTAAAGAGTGTGAGTAATTAATGGAAAAGCTAAGGTAATGAATTCAAGGTAATTTTTCTTGCCTTTCATTTGTGGGTGATCAAAGATAATTGAAAGCAATTTAAGCATGATCTACTTTTATTTCTTTCAACAGCTTTAATTTGATCTTAGACTGGATGTTTTTCCACAGAAGAAAGCTTTAATTGTGAAGGCATAACCCTCAAATTCAACTTCCTTGATTTTATGGGAATACCGTTTTAAGCCTTGCATATTTTTGTTAGAGTTTTAAAGAAAAATGATAGCAAATCGGACAATTTAATTGTGGTATTTATTTATTATTTTCTACACAAATTGTTCAGTGAAAAATACGTGATAAACAAAAGGAAAAATCCTTTATATAAAATTTAATTTGAATTCGAATTGAATATATAATATATATTTAATTAATTATTTATTCATAAATATTATTATTGAGAACCACACCACATGCCATTACAGTATATAACTTTTTTAAGCAGTGTTACTGAACTTTCAATATTTTACTTCTTGTATGTACCACATGCAAGAAAAAAAAAAAATTAAACATTAAAAAAATAATAATAATATATATGTATTATATA
>JAUMHP010031646.1:0-13731 GCA_032361065.1 Enteromius trimaculatus | reverse complement strand
GTGACGGAGATTTAGCGCTAATCAAAGAACCGGCTTTACTGATGAGATGCGCATAATATATCGTACGATATATATCGACCAGCCCTACCAGTACTCAGTAGTACAGACACAATTCAGTCAGTACCCTTAAAAGTACAGAGTACTTCAGTACACACCCCTAGATGTGTCTCACTTTAAACAAAGCTCCATCTGCCGCAGGAAGAGGATAAAAAAAATTATTTGTGGGTCATGTGAGGCTGCCCTCCAACAGTTAACACAATTAGCACCATTCACTGTGAAACAACAACAGATCACTTGATCACTCCAAGAAATCATCAACAAAGTAAGAAGAACTGTGTCGTTTCTACCTTTGAGGGCGGGAAGCTTCTGCAGTTCCCGGTTCTTGCTGAGGTTGAATCGTGACGAACTCTGTCGACGCTCCTTCTTTACAATCTGAGGCCCACCTGAGTACTTAATTTTGTTGAGCTGAGTGGGAGGTGGAGTGCTGTTGCTCGGACGCTTGCTGGCTGTCTGCTGGGCCTGGAAGAGAAACCCCCCCACACACAAAGTTCAGAATCAAAATAGGAATGTTATACCCTTCTACGCCATCGCACCACTTTTTAGTCACATAAGGTCAGACTCCAGTGTCTTCCTGAAGGCAAACACAATAGAACAGACAAAATACAGAGGAAACAGGCGATCTAGCCAATTAGATGCAGACATACTCATTCTTGAAAGCATTTTATTTGGAAATATTTGGATACACCCATATTTTGGCTCTGCTTTCTTGGAAGATAAAGACCATAAATGTTATGTGTGTGTATCTACTGAAAGCAAATAGTCTACTTTAGGAGTATAAGATAATGCAGTAAAAATGATCAATTTAATTTATTAGGTCTTTAAAATGACAACTTCATTGTCTATAAATGCATCAGTTGCATTTATGCATCTCTCTGGATGTTTCCCTCTAGATCAACAGGTATCTTCTACGGTTTAAATTTCATTTACACTTTTAATACAAATATTAAAACTAGTGCTGTCATATGATTTATCGCATATATATATTTAAGAAGAATGTTACATTGATATTAAAATAAAGAATAACAATACAAATATATAAATGTATACACATTTTCAAAACACATACTGTATGTGTTTGTATTTATATGTACACATGCACATATTATAGAAAAAGAAGCTAATTTTGGATGTGATTAATCACTAATAATCATTTGACAGCACTAATTTAAACTTGTTCTTACGTATCTGCATTATACAGCATGGTTTACAATGCTATTAGAAAGCACTACCGAACAACATTAAGTCAGCTAGGTACATTACAACTCACTTGGAATCAGCTAACTGTAATGAAGTCTAGCATAAACGGCTCACATTGTACACAAAAGTTTTTATCTGATAGCAAAACATCGTATAAAACTCATTCAACCACTGAGAACTGCTGGAACAAAGCAACGCACCACATCAGCCAACAACTTGCAAGCAAACTGCCTCCCTAACCCGTGGGAGTTGAAGTCCACAACTAACCTAACCTACATACCTCCTTATTACCATATCTAGATTCAGCCCACATTAAACATTCATGAGTAGCCTGAGCTACACTATCAAATAAATATGCGTCTTCCATACAAGACGAGCGTCACCGAATCCGTTACGACCACAGATGAGAAACACAGCATCACCGCTGTGGGACTGTCCCCAAAACTGAATCATGCAAAACTTCTGTCCTTTTGTCAAATTGCACGATGTGACCGCAGCGTGCAAAAGCAGATTATGCAACCATCACTGTCTTTTAAGTGATATACATCTCAGCAAATACAATATGTCTGAGCTTCATGGGAGGCTAAGATTAATTGCAAGGGCCAGTGAGAATGTCACGCCAAGCTATCCAAGACTGCCAATTTTGACAAAATAAATATTTCACGATCCCTGAAATTAGTCTCAAGCAGCATAGTTGAGGCGAAAAATAATCACACAGCTTGCACCCGGCTTTAGGAGCACATTGATTAAGAAACAAAGCTGATCTCTGGTTTATAGGGAACACAGAATCAATGCTAAACCACAATGCATTACTAAAACCATGGCTGACGCAGTTCAAATAGCAGGAGAGATTGCTAAATGAGCAACATGTAAGCATGTGACGTTTCCAAAACAACTGAGCGCCCTTGTGGAAAAAGCTTTAATGCATTAAAGGGTTTTAATGAAGAAAAAGTGACACTGTCCAAGCAACAAATGGTGTGTGTGTGTGTGTGTGTGAGCAGACAGGCGCTGTGAAACACATGTTAAGGCCTGCCCGTGGCATTGCAAAGCTGGCCTCAGTCACAGGGGTTGCATGACTGAGCCTGACTTAAAATAGATCAAATCAATAAACTTCACCCGCTGCTACGTCACACTCTCTGCCCGCTGATTCCAGCCATCAGTATCACTTTGATGAACACTGAGGTATTTCAGTCCCAACAGGGTTTACGGAGACAAGCCATTACGTCAGCTGCAACTGCACACTTAGAGGGATACACGTCGATACGTAAATGCATACAAGTTACATTACCTCGCAAATCACTACTGACGCAAGACGACAACAACAAAAATGAAGCACACATTTCTCTTATCGCACGAATGCTTCTTACTAGGGTCTAAAAAAACAAGTCTGACTGGATGTGGATGTCAAAGCAACTACTAAAAACAGCTCAACGCAAAAAATAGTAGCAAACTGTAAAACAAACAAATGCATGACTGCCTTACATGAACAGAAAAACATGCAGAAATATGCATGTGGACAATATTTTTATAACTTTACATTTTGTTAAATTAAAATTTTAGTGACCTACTGGCTAACACTTCAAAATAAGGAGTATTAATTAACATGAACAAACAATTAGCACTACGTATTTATTCATCTTTCTTAATGTTAGTTAATAAAAATAGTGATTCAACTTGTGATTAGTAAATGCTGATATTAGCATTAATGGTAATTGTAAAGTGTTAACCAATAATGTATTTGAGGCAATATTTAAATGCAAAATAATTAAACATTTTAAAGCAAAGCAGTAACTTGAAATTTTACAAAATCAAGCACGACTTGGAGACGTAAAAGGCAGGGCAGAAAAATATATTTTAAGCTGCTGCTATTAGATTTAATAACACACGGGCAGACCTACAGTCTAGGCTCATTTTGAGAGGGGATTTGCATTGCTTTATGCGGGAGAATAAAGAACAGCTTTAAGAGCCACTTCAATCTTGGTTATTTAATAAAGCAGAAATTGAAATGAGGGTTTGTCTGGAAGCAATGTAGGTGGATATACCAATCCTCAGCATGATGCACTTCAGACTCGCGAGTTTGTAACGTATGTAACGGAGTTGCATAATCACAGAATCAACAGGAAGTGCAGTGTTCACTATGCATAATGAACGCTGCCTCGCAAAAAGGCTCCAAAATCGAATTTTAGCCTCGAGGGATAAAAAAAAAAAAAAAAAAAACTTAGCAAGTATTAGTGCCAAGTCCACCAGGAAGCCCTAAGGTCAAACACAGTATGAGGTATGTTTTTAAAACTGTCATCTTTACCTCTTCTGAATTTTCAGTCCCGGCATCCTTTCCGCCACCGGCATTACTGTTCTTCGTGCTGCTTTTTGCAGATTTGGTTGGTTCCTGTAAGGACCACAAAAGAACCAATAAATGAACATCTGAGTCATGAATCAAAAGGAAGCTGCTTTTATTTTCATCACTCCTTTTATCTTTGGGGATGGTCTGCACACATGTCAAATCATGGGCAGGTTATGCTGCAGGGCTGGCATGACAGGTGATGGCCAATTACAACTAGATTTTGAATCAGGCAATGACATTCACAAAACATTGACTGCTTTCTGGGAATGATAAATGATTTCAGTTCACAGCATCATACACACAGTGACAAACTTGTTCACTAATATATCGAGCGTTTATATAACGATGCCCACAGCTTGTCCATTGACTCATGCGGGGACAGAACATCTTATGCTGCAATCTGTCAACTAATACACATATTAACAGCCGATCATAATCTTACTATAGAAAACTGATCCGTAAAGCAAACACCGGGTAAAACATCTATCGTATAATATATCCCCGTCACGCTGAGCTAAAGAAAACGCTTTTTTTGCTGTAGAAATTATTTCTGAACACGTAACTGTCAGTATTTCGACTAGAGACATACATCCACGAATGCGCCCTTAGCGGTTTAGCGGCTAGCGCGGCCTCAGCTTCAAAAACAACGCCAGTAAATGCTGCAGGATCGTTATTTTTACAAACTGAACACTCATACGGATTAATTAGACTGGTGTTGATTGTAATCTGTACTTTACCTTCTCTTTTTTAGTTTTATTCGGCATTTTGCAAATCTTGTCTGTAGCCGTGCCTCCGTGATAGGGCTTCCCTTGCACTCAGGCTCTCGCTCGCGCTGTTACCTCGCCCTCCCTTCACCAGCTGCACTCTGATTGGACAGCAAGGCGCGAGACTACACAGCAACAGCAGAGCGGAATTTTTCTATTGGCTGCTTTTCGAACCAGACGGTCTTGAGTTTTCCAAACGGGGTCCTGACTGCGACGAGGAAGGGGACTACAGCTGTTGTTGACGGCTTATCTATCTCTTGTGGAGGTGCAGATTGTCAGAGGAATTGATCGTGGGAGGGAGACTTGTGTTGGTGACATTGACCGTCAGCATGTCAGAACAGGTCATCCAGAGGAGGTATTGGATGTATAATGAGCTGGACCCTTTAATTTGTGAATACCGCTGCATTTGAGGAATTTGTGGTCTAGCTTCAAAACAATTGTTTTATCAGACAGACTGTACTACATTACATTTATCAAATTCATTATAATAATAAAAAACTCAGCTGCATAGAGGACATTCCACTGAAATTCACCAAATGTGGGTCTTTTTGCACTCTAGCTTAAAACTAGTGTTAGACATGATCGTTATTGTAGACATCTATTCACGGTACTCCTAATATATATGTGTGTGTGTGTGTGTGTGTGTGTGTGTGTGTATATATATGAGTTCACTATAAAGAAACGTCCATACAGTAGCATCTACTGCCATCTATTGGTACATATTTATATAATATAGCCTAGATTCGTTTGATTTTGATTCAAACGACCAAAAAATACATAAAAAGAGAACAGAAACATGATTGCATTCACAAGCATTTATTTGAAGTACAGAAAATATAAATGTCATTATTTTTATTTACCTGTCATTGACGTCCGATGCCATTTATTACTATTTTTAACAAATTTACTAGTGAATTTAAAAAATGGTGCCATAGGATAGTTCACGACCAAAACGAAAATGTAATCATTATTTAATGTCGTCTATCCAAAGCTGTATGGCTCTAGATTCTGCTTAACACAAAATAAGGTATTTTGAAGTCCACTGACTTTGTTTCAAAATGTCTTATTTTGTATTGTACATTATGGCGAATAGCAATTTTCATGTTGGGGTCAAAAATACTTTTTACTAGGCGATTTTTAAAACTTACTCATAGTATGAATTCTTTCACTGTACATGAGTTATATAGGTTAATTCACAATAGATGACCAAAACCAGTCAAGCAAAAACACTTACCCTTCATGTTAAGCAGCAGGTTCCTCCTTGGAGCAGATGTCAGCTGTAACATTATCATCATTAAAACACAGTATAAACCAATCAACCACAGCTCAAGCCTAAACAGTGGAATACCTAAATACATTATTAGCCTTATGGTTTGCATATGGAAAAACTACTTGTATGTAGCCTGGGCCCGCAAATACTTTGTGTGATGCTACATTTTATTTCGCGAGCAGTTAGTCTGGCAAAGCTGCCGTTTTAGAGCATTTCTGCTCCCAAAAAAGTGGGAACCAATGAGAAACTAGCCCCTCCTCCTCCTCCTCCCTCACGCAATGACGCAGCAGTTCTACGACCGAAAAACATACTGGCTTTCAAACATGGCGTGTACGAGTAGCAACAATCGTTCGACTCTAGCTACAATTGGTTACGGTGTCTTCAGGTTCTGCCGCTACGCATACGTCATCGGAATGAGTGGTCTGATTGGTTGTAGATTCGTCCAGTAGTATAAAGAGGCATCTGATGGACGCAGTTTAACCCCGCCTCCCAGAAGGCGGGTAGTAAGGTAGCTTGGCCAGACTAACTCCTATGAGCTTTAAAGTCGCGGAAGCCAGGCTAACTTGTATGTGTATAATACAAATACAAGTTCAATCATCACATTTCAAGATGTTTACTATAAGCAGGTACAGCATATTACTTTTAAATTTATATTAAGAACTAGCAATTTTACTTGCATTCATATTTGATGTACATAGACTGCAGCGTGCCTCATTCACAAAACACCAACATGAGCTTGTATATAACGTTCATAAAACCATGCTTAACGCAAACCACTTCACTTAGTGTTGCTAAGTACCTAACGGAAAAGTTTTATGAACGATTTACACAGAAATCCAGTCTACTCCTGTTTTATGAATAAGGCCCAATGTGTGAAAAAAGTAAACAACAAAATGTACAAGTCTAATAGCAGCAGTATTAAGCATATGAGTAAGATGCAAAGACAGAAAGGGTTGCTGTGATTTATTTGAGCTAGCACAGAACATGTGCAATTACACCAACTATCTGTAGATGCGAAATAGCATGGTCGCAATGTGAACAACAATAATTCCTTTAAAAAAAAAAAAAAACTGAAAAGAAAAGCCATCAATACAGAGTACAGTGTAATAAAAACTAAGGAGGCCAAGCCTCACATTTTCTGGCCAGAGTTGTGAACGCATATGTCCTTGAAGTATGAACTCCACGCCATTTCTCTTCTCTGAGCCTGGATCTTTCTGGCTCCTGCATTAAAATATCTTCGTTTATTTAAATGGAACGAACAGAGCAAATGGCTTAACAGACTTAAATGTTTGATACACATCATATTCATTATATGTTTTACATTACCTTTGGGGAAAAAGGAATGGTTTCTGCTGGAAACGAAATAAGGAAACAAGTAGCTCAACACCAGGTGCTTTTGACAAGATGGCAAAACTTTTACACATACTAAGGGTTCGTTACTTGAAGAAAGCTTTCATTTTCTTAGAGGGAATCCTTCCCCAGCACCCACTTCAGAATGAATGCTTTTCAGTCCACGTATTCACTGGCATTACCTGCCAAAAGGTTAAGAATAGACATGAAACATTCTAACTGGATAAAGCAAATACAAAGAATACTTCAAAATCACTTATTTACATTCAGAGGTATCATATACATCCCTAAACCTACTCTTTGAAGGTCCTTTACAAAGTCTCAAAATTGAATTCAAATGTATCCAAGTTTATTTGCTCAGTGAAAGAACCAGGAAGGGGAGAGAATGACATGGGTTCCTCAGATTCCAGAGGGTTTTCCTCTTCATTATTAATTTGCGCTGTGTCCTGACCATCTACCTCCATCACAGTTATATCCCCCACAGAGATTTCAATAGATTTAAGAACTTGTTGATCATCAAAATCTTCCTCTTTTGCATTATCTTCCTTTGGAAGGTCAGGTTTTAAGATGGTATCCTTAAAGACTTGTTCAAATCTAGAGTCCTCATTCTTGGGAGATTCTTCTATCAGGGTAACCTCTGAGTCTTGGTTTATGGGAGATTCTTCTTTCTGAGAAAGTTTTAAATTCTCATTCTTGGTGGGTTCTTCCCTCTGGGCAAAATTTGGATCTTCGGTCATGGGAGATTCTTCTCTCAGAGCAAGATTTGAGTCCTCATTCTCAGGGGGTTCAACTTCGGAGTCCCTGCTCTTGGGAGATTCTTCTGCCCGGGCAACCTCTGAGTCTTGGTTTTTGGTAGATTCTTCTCTCTGAGCAAGATTTGAGTCCTCAGCTTCAGAGTCTTGGCTCTTGGGAGATTCTTCTCTTTGGGTAAGATTGGAGTCCTCATTCTTGGGAACTTCTTTCTGGGCAACCATAGACTCCTCATACGTGAGAGGTTCTTTTCTCGAAGTAACTGCTGATTCCTCGTTCTTATGGAGTTCTTTTTTGGTAACTCCTGACTCCTTGTTCTTGACAGGTTCCTCTCTCAGGGGAACTTTGGAGTCCGTAATCTTGAGAGGTTCTTCGCTCTTGCAAACATCACTAACATTTTTGTCTTTATTGTTGGACTCTCTGCAGGTTGAGCCACTGTCTTGAGGAGCAAATCCAGAGTTTTGTTTGTCACCAACACTGCCACCAACAGATGCTTTAACTGTGGCACTGCTACTGTAGAAAATGTCAAACAAATCTTTTGCTTTTCCTGCTGCAAGAGTTGTCTTTGGCTTTACAGTTCTGGGGGGCAGGTCTCTGGCTTTAGAAGAAAGTTGAGGAGGAGGACGAAGGACTACAGTGAGCTTCTGTTCCTCCTCAGGCACTCCAGGAGCAGCCACATCAGACTCTAGAGTGATAACACATTGACTGGGAGTAACAGGTTTCATCTGGCTGGAATTTACCATTTTTGGCTCTGCAGTGGGAGACTGAGCAGGTACGGGTATGCTGAAGACATCTACAGGTTTTGCAGGGGTCTCCTTTGTTTGTTTTAATTGCACCTCTTCTCCACTAAACGCCTTAGAGATGAGGTCTGCTGACAATGTTGGGGCCTTCTGAGCTCCCGTTACAGGTGCAGGAGATTTATCAGCAGATGGTGTTGGTTTATTTTGCACACCTGTGAAAGACTTCCTAATAACCATGGGGGATGAGGGAGGAGGTAAATTAGGATTAGTTTTATTTTCGTTGAATGCCAGCCATTCACCTGAGGGGGGCAGCAAAGCCTTTCCTGTCAATTTGATAGCAATGGATTTCGCTGCAGCTATAGACTTGGAGAAAGGATCTAGCTCAGCATCCTTGTTTTCTGCCATTTCAGAAGGAATACTCTCTTCCTCTTCCTTTAAGAATTGTGCCGCCATCCTCTCAGCCTCTTTCTCTAGTGCTGTCTTCTGTGGCTTTTTCAGACCAAACTTTCCAAAGCCAGGCCGCCCAGCACCTTCCTCGTTCTTTTTGCGAAGTTTAGCAAGCAAGGCAGGACTTGGGCCACATAATATTTTAGGAGGCTCGCTGGGTTTCTCCAATTCTGATTTGCCATCTTTAGCACTGAATTTTCCTGTGCTCTCCTTGTCATCTTTAGAATAACCAGCCTTGCCCTTCTGGTGCGGAGCTTTATCATACTTTTCATTACGGTCTTGGTCCTCATCCCACTTTGACTTCGGCCACTTCCCCCAGTCCTCATCTTTGTATTTTGACTTCTCATCAACCTCTCGAGTGTATCTGTACTTCTTATCATCTTCTCTACCATATCGGCCTCTGTCGTCATCCTTTCTATATTTATATCTGTCGTCCTCTTCTCTATATCGGTAGTGTTCATCATCATCCTCTTCATCTCGGTTTCTAAATCTGTCCTCTTCATACCTGGTTCTCTCCCCTTCCTCCTTCCTGTACCTGTGTGTGTATTCCTCTTTTCTGTAGCGGTTTCGCTCATCATCATCTTTTTTGTACCTAGTTCTCTCATCCTCTTTCATTTTGCCTCTTTCATCATCCTCTTTCTTGTATTTCTCCTTGAGCTTATTGTCTCCGTCTTTGATACTCTTATACTCCTCGTCCTTGTTGTACTGGGGTTTTGTCTCCACTTCATTGCTCGACATTTTTCCTTTGCTGTGCTTGGATTTCTTCATATCATCCTGTTCATCATCTTCACGCTTTCGTTTGTGGTCTAAACTCTTCTGGCTGTCCAAGCCAGCCTGACGGTCCAGGTTCCTCCTTTGTTCATAAAGAGGATTTTCATACATTTTTGCCTGTTGAAATCAATGCATATGAGACGGTTACATCTGCTCAAAAAAAATTATAATTTGCATTCATATCCTAAGATTAATTAAATTTATAATCAATATTATGGGTGATATTTACCATGTATTTCTCATTGTGAACATGGCAGGTGACGTGGGCCTCAGCACAAATGGGATCACCAAAAAACTGTTCACATAACTGGCAAAAGAATCCCCTTACAGGGATCAAGAACTCTGAACCTAAAGGAAAGTATACAGCACAGAATTAAATACATTTACCAGAAGCGCGTAATGGTTTTGATGGCTGGTAATTTACCCTTGATCTGCTCCAAAAAGGAGGCTCACTGCAAGAAAATCACAGTTTAGGACAACGCACTTAACATAGCACCAACTAGAGAAGAGAATCATAAAAAAAACTAAATGGTTTTTGAACCTGTTTCCATTTAATTATTCCAGACCCTTAATGGTGCATGTAGTAAAACAAATTAATTGCTTTAGCTTAAACAAAAATGTTTTTCTGATAAGCAATTACATTTCATAAAGATGTTGTTACCTTTGGCTGGCTTTGAAGTCCTCTTTCCAGCAGTGGCTTTCTTTTCACTGTCCGACTTTGCCCAAGGTCTGTCATAAGGATCTAGAGTCTATACAAGAGCAAAACAACTGATGACTGAAGCACAGATGTGACTGTCAGAAATAAACAGCATTCATTAAAAAAAAAAAAAAAGATTTCATTTATTAGCACACATACCTTCCTATGGGTTTTGCTGTGCAAATGCATGAAATAATCAAACATTGAACCACTGGTAACATTGCAGTTTTTACACCAGTGGTTTCCTGCATCGTAGTATTCGAACTGCTCGGCAGCAGTGTCCAGGGAATGGCTGCTCGACGGAAGAGGTGACTTGGATTTTTCAGGAGATGCTCTTGATTTTGAGGAGGTTACCTAGATTAATTTAGGCAATACAAAAAACGCATAAGTAAAAGTGACTCTGCAAGCTAAATCAAATACTCTACTTTTTAAAAAATTAAATGGAGAAAAGCTTTTCAAAGAAACAAGTATAATAATCCTATTGCCAATCATTAAAGTTTTTCATAGGAGACTTACCTTTGCATAATAGGCCATCTGTTTTCCAGTCGGGGAGAAGTTACCCATGGGTTTAATACTTGAATTATTTGACTACTATAAAACTAATGGTTTTAAAAAGTCATTACAAAATGAGATCTGAAATGGCTTTTATACCATATAACGTACATAAAATTCATCAATAAAATCGCCAACCGCAAATACAATTAAAACTCATTCATTAGACATTTCAAGATATCAAAAAACTTTTAAATAAAGACAAATGAAATATATAAACAAAAAAATATATAAACATAATACACACACACTATATATTATAGAGAGAGAGAGAGAGAGAGAGAGAGAGAGAGAGAGAAGGAGAGATTCCCATAAAACCAATGCCAATTGTGATGCCAATAATTGCCTTGTTATATAAAAACATGCTATGCTTTTAAGTACGAATACTATTATGTATATATATTTTACCTATGCTATAGAAAAAAATAAATCCCTAAAATAGTATGTGTTCATAAATTACAGAAGTACAAGTTTCCAGTTTGGTAAATTATAGCCATAATTTACTACAACATGGAAACAAATTAGTAAATTGTGGCAACGGCTTAAAACGAGAACAAATTAGTACATCTGGAAAACCAATAAATATACTGTAAAAAAAAAATAAAAAAAAAATACTGTGAGTACTGCGAGTAACTAAAACAGTGGTTTTCAAAGGATGGTAATGGTAGTAAAGTGTCTCAGGTGGCTTACAAATGTACTATATACTTAAAAATGCTGCCTTCTGGTCTGTGCAGATTTTCTTCTATGCTGAAAGAGCCCCAAAAGCTGATTTAATCAAGAACAAGCAGCATGTTATTCAGGTTAATCTTATAGGAAGCATTTAAGTGCCAGAACCAAAGGCAAGCATGTTCTAATCCTCTCTAAAAGTTACTACTGCAGAGGCATGCAGCATGATTAAACTGAACTACAAGAATATCTTAATAATCAAAATATAGCATTATGTTGCTCAGTTATTTCGACGCCCTGATTTGATCAAAGGTGGTACTTGTTTTAATTTAAAATCACAACCACTGGACTAAAAAGCATCTGTAAAAATTGTAACCAATAATGCTTAAAGATGGAGATGACACTCTATGTGAAATAAAACAGTACTGAATAGGATACTGAGTAAAGATTGTTTTAAATATAAATGTTGTGTGTGGGGGGGGGGGGGGGGGTCATTAAGGGTAACAAAGAATGCTGAATGCGTTACTGAAAGTTATTCAAATAAATATTTTGTGGAAGATTTAAATGCCAACTTGAAAAAGTGGCAGTCTTTTTCTAATAGGAGTGTAATGATATGCGTATCGAACAGTTAATGGTTCAAATGACACACAGATCCACGTGAACCGTTCGATACACGATAAGCGTATCAATACACTCCTATTCTCTAAACTATGAGAAAGCCAATCACCTTTCCTGTAACAGAATGAGCAACTCTACCTTATTGTATGAGGTGCTGGTTTTGGCCCCTGATTTCTCTGGGCTTCTGGCTGACTCCTTCTTACTCTGAAGGGGCTGCTGCACATGGGCCCCAGAGATCTTCGAGTCTTTGTGGTCTATACCGAGAATAAGAGCTACTTTGACCAGCTCTTCATATTTTTTATCTGCCTCTCTCTGTTCAGCGCGCAATTTAGAGATTTGGGCCATTGCATCTTCTTGGAGCTGACTGAGCTCGGTGAGTAGAGGGTCCTTGTGTCCATCCTTCTCCCTTCGCTTCTTTCGAAGAAGCTCCCCTGAAGGAACAAATCAAACGCTGTATAATACAGTGGGCACTTAAACGTTTATATACATTTTACACTAAGAGGGAAATACCTTGCTGCTTTCTCAGGGTCTCCACATCCTTTAAGAGATTTTCTTTCCTCTTGTGTCGCACGTCTTTCTCCTTTTTTAGTTTTTCAAGCTCTTCCGTGACCTGAGGCAGAATTATATTTAGGACTTAAATTTCTTCATGAGCAAAAACAGAAGAATGGGAATCCTGATGAATTCAACAACTGTGCTTCTGATTTTCTTATTTCTCCCCATCTCTTCCCATTACCTTTTGTTTTTGGCTGGCAGTATTCTTCTCTTCCATTTCTTTCCTCTGAATGCCACTGGTGATCGCTTTATTGACCACAGGATCTGATTTGGGGGGTCCTGGAAAGATAAATTAAATCAGGTTGGTAAACTATGATGAGTGAAGTCTAAATCACCCAAAAATATCGAACTATTTATGCCTGTCATTCTGAAAGCACGATTAACATTCGTCCGCATAACACAAAACAATTGTAAACAATTTTTGTCAACTTTTTCCCCACCATTGTTCATTGTGACCAAGTCTGTGAAGCTTAAGAGAAGACATTATCCAAACTTACTTGCCAAGCCGCATTATTTATAATTCACTCTGCTCATTTGCGACCGAACACTAGTTTGCGCTGCTCTTGGTAGACTGTGTTTGCTAATTACGGAAAGGATCAGGTTGCATCTGTGCGATTAGGCATATAGCATGCTGCAGCCATTTTTATTAGTTTTGTTAAAGGAGTCTCACAAATACCAATTTTATACATACTAATATGATTCTTTAGGGTTTAGTTTTAGTTTAAAGATAGTTAAAAAAGCGCTAATTTTACCCTGTCAAAAACAGCTCTTTATTAATTACTCTGTTCTGTGTACTTCCCCTTTAAATCTCC
Source organism: Enteromius trimaculatus (assembly GCA_032361065.1). NCBI lineage: Eukaryota > Metazoa > Chordata > Actinopteri > Cypriniformes > Cyprinidae > Enteromius > Enteromius trimaculatus. Next base: position 144 of record JAUMHP010031646.1, on the reverse strand, counting down.
GCTGACCCCGCCCCTCTTTTCACTCTCGGAGGATCTTTTTTTTAGCCGTATTCATAGTGAAACTTGCTAGCACATTATTAGGAAAGACGATTTGCAAAGATTCATTAAAAGACATTATACTCACTGCTTCTGTAGGTGAGGCTG
>JAUMHP010031242.1:0-13756 GCA_032361065.1 Enteromius trimaculatus | reverse complement strand
AGAAGCTCCACCACAGATACTGAATGTCCTTCAATTAAGCCGCGCCGTACCCCACAGACAAGTGATAGATGTTTTTATTGAGGCTGCACGATAAATCCTATGCGACTGTTATGCGAATATCATCAGTAACGTAAAGCCCGATCTGTGATTAGCATTAAGTTTTCATCACGTACGTTCAGCTGCAGCGGCTATTAATACACAGAGCCGTAAATCACTGACAAGCTACAAAATATCGCGTTTATAATTGCAGATTTATCAAATTCGATTATGAGCTGATTTTGCGTATTTTATCGTTTATTTGCAGTTTAGAACGCAATGAGCGATCCAGTCATTATATATAGATCAGTGGTGTGGATACAGACCTCTTAATAAAGTAATGAATAACACTATTGTATATGATGTTGTAATGCAAGTAAATCTAACAATCATTAATCAATCTCTTTCTTTTAGTAGACTCTGCTCCAATACAGATGAAAACAGCTGAAACTGAAGTCACTGTTGAAGTGAATGCCAAAACAGGTGCAACTGTAAATGCTCCTTTATTGGTTGGAACTACCATTACAGGACCAGTAAACATTTTTGCCACAAATTCTGCAGGAAATGGTACACTTACATTACTATGACAATACAAATCTTACAACCTTATAGTAATTTTGGTAGAATTTAGCATAATTTTAATGCTATATTCTTAGCATGTGTTTATGGAGTTGGCCTACATGTAATTCATTTTGTGTTAAAAAAGGGAAAGTTGTAGCCTAAGGTTGTGTTGCACAGGAGTACATTTTCTCTGCCATGATGGATTCGTCATGTAATTAACAACAGCAACAATGTTAATATTCCTCTGTCTCTTACATAACTTGCTTTTGTCGATAAAGGAAATAAGTAAACTTGTAAAAGGTCCATCATCTTTCTAAACCAATATGAAGAGACACCGTTGATCAAACAGCTGATCAAGCAAGCAATGAAAACTTTGAGGCAGTGCATACTTATTTCATAATCCTGGAAATATATATCTACTGTATCAATTCTGCTCATGACAGTGGTGCACTGTCCGTCTGATGTGGAGTGGCAGTGAGAAACGAGACATGACCACGATCCTCTCTCCTTTTCTTTGTCATATGCCGAGACCTTTGGAGATAAGTGACGGATTCACATCCTGGCTGCCATCCTGGCTGCCATGACCCTAACAACCTGCCGGCTCAGTGTGCTTAAATTTAAATTTTTATTTAGAGCTAATGATAAACACCTCTCTGAGACCTTAAGACATCCACTGTTTGTCTTTTTGTTCAATTAGCCACAAACTGAAACTCTAGGTGCACTTTATTTAAACCTCCTCACGTGTAAATTTAAAGTTAATCCTTAATTGAGATTTAAATCTGAGTTTAAAGTTATGGAGCAACAGGATTAAAGTTAATTTATTTTAAATAGATAAAATCAAGGATCAAAACAAAGATGTAAATGTAAACCTGCTTATTTTTAAACAAGGTTTAAGCTTGGTGTAACAGAATTATTAGAAAAACCTTGATTTAATCTAGACTTAATCTTTGTTGGTGAAACGCACCCTAATAGTCAGACATTTCAATAGTCAAAGTCAGGGGGCCCAGAAACAATAGCAACACCCCAGCACTTGACTCCTTAAAGTGGAAGTGAAGCAGTCAGTTAACATTATTTACTAAAGTGATGTCCACATTAATTGAAAAATATAAAGCATGATTATTGTAACCATTTCAAAGAAAAAAGGTTAGTACAGTAATATAAACATTTCTTTACATTTTAAACACATAAATGTTATATTAACACAGTACAACAGCGTTTTAGTGCCACCAAAAGAAAAAAATCTAAAACTACGAGAATAAAGTCGAAAGAGTATGAGAATAAAGTCGAAATACTACGAGAATGAAGTCGAAATGTTTCCACCAGAATTGAGGCATATTAGAATATTGTTGTATCCGAGCGGCCGCTTCATCTTACTGGGATGAGATCTGAGAACTTGCGGGAACCAATTAATATCAAGAATATGATTTTTATTAAAAAACTGAACAGGAACAACTTTTTATCTTAACATCAGCTCACACACTGGGATGAAGCAACGATAATAACCCGCCAACCCCAAAAAGGCGCGTACCTGGGACTTTGTTGTTGGCCTCGGGGCGGATTGCTTCCACCTTCTTCTGTTGAGGCCGAATGATTCCACGGCCCACCCGGAACCCCAGGTACTGCGCCTTGGCGAAGGCTAGATGACATTTCTTGGGGTTGGCGGTCAGTCCAGTCCGCCGGAGCTCCATCAGCACCCTCCGCTCTACCCAGGTCTCAGAGTGAACGATGACATCATCCAGGTAGGCCGCCGTCATCTGCGTAGAACGTGGCTGGTGCCCCTTGAAGCCCGAAGGGGAGGGTCCGGTACTGCCAGTGGCCGTTTGGGGTCGAAAAGGCCGTTTTCTCTTTAGCCGTCTTTGTCAGGGGCACCTGCCAATAGCCTTTGGTGAGGTCAAGAGTGCTGGTGAACCAGGCCCTCCCCAACCGTTCCAACAGCTCGTCGATGCGGGGTATGGGGTATCCATCAAACTCTGAGACCTGGTTGAGTCGGCGAAAGTCGTTGCAAAAGTGGAGGGTGCCATCTGCCTTTGGTACCATCACAATTGGGCTGGACCAGGCGCTGCGTGATGGTTTGATCACCCCTAACTTCAGCATCTCGCCAATTTCCTCCTCAATAGCCTGCCTCCGAGCCTCGGGCACTCGGGCTGCTGCCGCACTATCACTCCTGGTGGGGTTCGATGTCATGCTTGATGATGTTGGTCTGCTCGGGTAGATGGAAGAACACGTCTGAGAACTGACTGACCAGATGTTGTAGCTCGGTCGTCTGGGCGGCCGACAGATGTTCGCCTATGTCCACAACCACGGGATCTGTGCATGCAAGAGCTGACAGTTGTTCTCGGATCCCCACCCACCGCTTCAGGAGATTTATCCTCCTGTCTTTGCCCCGGCTGCCAGAGCCGGTAGTTCACGGGCCCCACTCTTTCCACGACGGTGTATGGACCCTGCCAGGTGGTCAGCATGACTTTATCGCCAGGTTGGATCTCCAGTGGTTTGGCCGCCTGGTTAAAGAGGCGCTGTTGGGACTGCTGAGCCTTGAGGAGGTGGTCGCGGACTAATGGCATGACCATCTCGATCCGCTCACGCATTTCCCTGCCGTGTTCCACCACTGAGCGAAGAGGGGCCGGTTGCTGCTTCTCCCACACCTCCTTGGCGTTGTCAAGCAATCCTCTGGGCTGTAGAGCAAACAGGAGTTCGAACGGGGTAAACCCCGTAGAGGCCTGGGGCACCTCTCGGATCCCGAACAGCACATAGGGGATGAGGAGATCCCAATCCCGCCAGTCCTCGGCGGCCACTCGTTTCAGCATTTGCTTTAGTGTCTGATTAAAATGCTCTACCAAGCCGTCCGTCTGGGGATGGTAGATGGTGGTGCGGAGTTGTTTTATCTGCAGCAGCCGGCACAGGTCAGCCATTAGCCGCGACATGAAGGAGGTCCCTTGGTCAGTCATTGCTGGGATTCCGACTCTGGTACACAGCAGAAAGAGCTCCTTTGCAATGGCTTTGGCCGTAGCTTTCCTAAGTGGGATATCATCGGGGTACCTTGGTGGCATAGTCGACTATCACCAGCATGTATTCGTGACCATGGGCAGACCTAGACAGCGGCCCCACGAGGTCCATGCCAATCCGCATGAAGGGTACCTCAATAATCGGGATGTCTTTGCGAGGTGGGATGAGGGCGGCTTGTCCCAGGCTGACCAGTAGGTAGTCCAGTAGGGCCATAGTCGAGCGGCCGTTGATCTTAACCCTCACCTGTGGTGCCGCGTGGGGCAGCTCCCGATGGAAACCACAGCCAGCCAGCCAGGTTCGTGCAGAGGAGATGGGCTCTTCGGTGGGCATCGGCTCGTCGACCGGACCAGGGGCCACCGGCCTAGATGGTACCCTCCGGCAGGCGCCGCTCTTGGATAACCCTCCGGGGAAATGGCGGCACTCTCTCTCCAGCCTCTCTGTGCTGCACTGCCTCTGCCAGCTCAATGGACTCCACTAGTTCTGCCAAGGTGGCCAGGTTCCGCATCCCCACGGCCCGTCTAGTGGCTGGAGGAAGAGCCCGCAGGATCCGGTCAATGGTGACGCGCTCAGCTACCTGGTTATAAGCTGAGTTTTGACCATGGTAACCAAAACATTGTTTTCATAATGCCAGAGACAATGGGATGTAAACAAACTATCCTTCATATAATATCGTGGTTACATTAATTATTTATATATATGTGAACATATACATGTTGTTATTATTATTATTATTATTATTATTATTAATCTTTACTGACTGCTTCATTTCCACTTTAAGAGTTACTCATGCAAAACAGCAAAAGTGCTGCCCAGTGCTGATTTGGATGGGTGAAATGCAGAACAAAAATTTCTTAATATCTTATCTGTTCCTTTTATCTTTTATTTTTTTTTTGCATCTTTTCTTTGTCCTTACAGATCAACAGAAATCCCCAGAGACAGCAGAGGAACACAGAAAAAAACAAGGTAAATCAGCAACATTTACAACAATGTTTTACAGCCAAAATTTCAACAATAATGAATATATTATGTCTACACCACTTCCTGTTTTGTGATAAGGAAATCAGGTAACAGTTTATATTCTGCCCTCACTTTGGTGTCTCTCTTCCCAAAGTTAAACTGATAGATAAACTCTTTCCAACACGTAGACTTGTGGGAGAATGTTGCTTTATTCCACACCATGTTGAGTCTGTGTTGTGGCGTTCTGACATAACCCAGGAAGTGTTGAAAAGCCCCTGGAGGGTGGATTTTATTAAATAAATTTCTATAGTGAACCGATGAAACAGTTTAGAGATGCTCGATCCTCGGTGCTCTGTGTGCTGTGCTTAGATGTCGTCTCAGTATAGGAGGGCGATCAATCATGGCTGCTTTCTACGGGGAAGAAGGAGAGGCAAGGTAAGCATCTTGGAGAGCATTTCTTAACTGGGTTTGGAGTGGTGTGCTCTTTTATGCCCCAGTCTGATGAGATGCAGCCATGACTGATTGGGTGCAGCTGGTTTAAATCCGTTTGTAAGGCGACGCTGATGATCGTCACCAGGGTGAAGCGGCGGCCCTGCAGATAGTACCGGAGCTCCAGGACTGCCAACTTGATGGCGTGGGCCTCCCTCTCTACGGCGGCATAGGTCTGCAACAGGAAGGGGCAGTTGAAATCAGGGGCTCGCAGGACGGGCTCGGTGGTGAGTGTGACCTTGAGATGTCCTGGAGCGACTTGTCGAGGGTGGTGTTCCAAGTGATCTTCATTGGCTGCCCCTTACTGGTCAGGTCTGTCAGGGGAAGGTGGAGAAGCTAGGGATGAAACACCTGTAATATCCCGCCAACCCCAAAAAGGCTTGTACCTGGGACTTGGTGGTCGGATGGGGAGCCGACAGGATTGCCTCAACCTTTTTCTATTGGGGCCGTATTAGACCACGGCCCACTTGGAATCCCAGGTACTGAGCCACTGCGAGGGCCAGGTGACTCTTTTGGGGGTTGGCGGTCAGTCCAGCCCGTCAGAGCTCCATCGGCACCCTCTGCAGTCACTCCAGATAGAGTGTATGACGACGTCGCAGAGGTAGGCAGCGGTGTCGGCTTGGTGGGGGCACAGCAGAATGTCCATCATCCACTGAAATGTGGCCAGTGCCCTGTGGAGGCTGAAGGGGAGGGTCCGGTACTGCCAATGGCCGCTTGGAGAGGAGAAGGCAGTCTTCTCTTTTTGCGGTCTTGGTTAGTGGGACTTGCAAGTAGCCCTTGGTGAGGTCGAGAGTCGAGATGAACTGGGCCCTCCCCAGACATTCCAGCAGTTCGTCCATCCGGCATAGGGTAGCTGTTAAACTCTGAGACCTGATTGAAGTGGCGGAAGTTATTACAGAAGCGGAGGGTGGCATCTGGTTTCGGTACCATCACGATGGGGCTGGATCAGGTGGTGCGTGACGTTCAATCACCCCCAACTTCAGCATCTCACTGATCTCATCCTCGATAGACTGCTTCTGAGCCTCAGGAATCCTGGACCACCCTCTGAGGAAATGACACAACTCTCTCCCCAACATTGCGGTGGTAAGCCGCCTCCACCAGCTCAGCTTTCCAAAGTATGCTGAAACAAAGTGAAACTACAGAAAGGAGAAGTGTAATGTAGCTATAGTTATCTCTAAGAATACAATAATGTCTCAATTTACTGTTATTATCATACATAGTTCTTTCATGGCTTTATAAAGAATAAATTTATCAAACTGATTACAAATTAACCATAAAAAACGTACAGACAATGCTTTCTACAGATTATCACAAGATGAATGGCTGCTACAAGGCTGTAGTGTGAAGTTCCACTTAAATAAGGCAACTAACTGAATTTCACTGACTTGTTGTCATTGTTACTATAGTAACTATATTTTGAAGGAAACCACATGATTAGGTATCAGAATTATAGTCACTAAAAACATTAAACTTAAATAGATGAACCAGAACACTTTATAATAATGTTCAGATGCATGGAATTCATAAGTGATTAGTTAATGATGAACTAATGATTTCAAAATATTCATAAGCAATTAATAAGTGATATGCTAGCAATGTATGTATGTTTTGTTAATTCATTCACAGGTCATTTACAAGTGATTAGTTAATGATGAACTAATCATTTACAAAACATAACTATGCGTACAGAAATTAATAAGTGATATTTTAATGTTTATCCATGTTTTGTAGATGGAGTAATTTATTTAGAAGTGATTAGATAATGATTAACTAGCGTCTCGAGAACCACCGGTGTGGTAGACAGCTCCCCTAGCTGACTGAGCATCACTCAGCCCCTCGCGCTGAGTGATGGGAATGGCACCCTCTGTGGGCAACTCAGGAACCACCGACGTGGTAGACAGCTCCCCTAGCTGTCTTTCGGTATCTGACTGAGCATCACTCAGCCCCTCGCGCTGAGTGATGGGAATGGCGCCCTCTGTGGGCGTCTCGAAAACCACCGGAGTGGCAGACAGCTCCCCTAGCTGTCGTTCGGTGACTGGTTGAGTAGCCGGGCCGAACTGTACACCACACAGCCCCTCTCGCTGAGTGATGATGTCAGGGCCCGTAGCTAGTATTTCGGGGTTACATGGACAGGTGACAGCTCCTGGAGCTGTGAAACCTGAACCGACTGGGCTTGGGACAGCACCCCTGGCTGTATAACTGGAGCTGACTGGACAGAAAACAGTCTCTTAGGCTGAGAAACCGGGACCAATAGAGCTTTACATGGCTCGCTACACAGAGAAACAGGGCTGGGACCCATCAATCGCCCACTGGTAACCACAGGGTTTGCTGAGAGTAGCTCTCCTGGCTACAAAACAGATTCTGGAACCCGCAAGATCTGGCAGAGCTGCACAGAGTCAGGATGCAAAAGACTGCGTAGCTCCTCCTCCATAGATGTAGTCTCGCGATCGGCCACCATTTTGTGCTGCGTCTCGTGAACGGCAGCTACTTTGCGCTGCTTCTTGCGATAGGCCGCCATTTTGAGCTGCGCCTCCTCTTCGGCGGCCATCTTAAAGGCGAGTTGGAAGATACTCTGAATCTTCCTCGCTTCGTCCAGTGACGTGATTACTGGAGGTGAACTAGGCATTGCGGGAGTCCTGCGTGGTGGTCTGGGCCCTGAAAACAGAACTGAAACCAACCCCTCTCGCTGTTCGGCGGAGCGTAACAGACGCGGGGGCGGATCCCGCTGGATGGTCCATGCGAGTGCCGAGCCACAGGTTAAACTCGGTGTTCGCGACGCGGCGATCACTCTGTCCCAAGCCGCGTGCGTGATCGTCCCTCTCCACCTCACCGACGGTGAAAGAGGAACTGCAAATAGACATTACATGGTCGATGAGTTGCTCGAGCAACCAGCTAGGATCCTCATAATGCACTTGGTTAAGCACATTGAAGTCCAAGCCACACATAAAACAGTCCTTAACGGAATATTCCTCGGCATCAACGCGGTGACTGATGGAAATAAAGTCCTCGACATAATCCTCAATCCGGCGTCCACGCTGGAAGAGCGAGCACAAACGAGTCGGCGACACTGTGGTATAATCCTGCCTATGAGGCGGTGAATAGTCTCGGTGCGAGCCCCCATTAAACCCGCTTCTGAACTCTAATTGATGGTTTATTCTGTTGCAAAAGAGGTCGGGAGAAGTAGCGAGTTCATATGCAAACAGTATTTTAATCAAGGCTCAGGGTCAGGACAGTAATAGTCGAGCGCCGGCAGACAATGTTATAGGAGACACAAACAGGCAGAGTTGAAAAACAAAGCAAAAGGTCGAAATACCGGTAAACAGGGCTTTGGGGAGAGACAGAGGGAGTCCAGATCCAGGCAGAAATCGTCAACAGATAATCCAACAGACAGAATAGCGAAGTACCAGGAACACGAATGAATTGTAACACAAACAATGAACCGTGCCAATAGCTCACACTGAGCGGCGTTTATGCCGGGGGATATCCGGGTGGAAGTGAACTGAGCAGTGACAAAGATTTCAACATAAGAGTCTGGGTTAGAGCACACAGAAAAGAGTACATGAGTTCATAATAAAAGTCCGGGAGTGAGAAGCAGGGAAAAAACACACAACAGGAGTCCTGGGCGCTGGAGTGCCCTCCAGTGGCCTGAGCTGGCACATCCAGCTGATGGTTAAAACTACAATAGTTAGGAATGGCTGACATGAAACTGACGTTTTGACACTGTGTCGAGATCCCGAAGCGCAGATGTTTTTAAACACTGCTCCGACAATGCAAATTTTATATTGCTATTTAATTGTTGCTTTTTTATTACAGAAATTATACAAAAAATCTTGAAAGCTCACAAAAGCAACATGAAAAAGAAAGCAGAACATATTTTTGAGTGCAAGAAAGAAAACAAAGCATATCTCAAGGATTTTTACATAGAACTGTTCATCACAGAAGGAGATTTACAAGATGTCAACCAGGAACGTGAGATTCTGAAAACTGATGGTTCTTTCCAGAAGAAAAAAACTCACATCAAATGCAACAACATATTTACTGAACTGAGGAAAAGGAATGAGAAAAAGTTTGTGCTGACCAAGGGCATTGCTGGCATTGGAAAAACCGTCTTAGTGTCCAAGTTCATTCTGGACTGGGCAGAAGGAAATGCAAATCAGGATATAGACTGTGTGTTCTTGCTTCCATTCAGAGAGATTAATGTGATTACAAAACAAAACACACAAGACAAGTTCAATCTCCATGAGCTTCTAAAGGTATTTTATCCTGAACTGAAGGAACTGAAAAATTCTGAATTATATGACAAACGTAATCTATTATTTATATTTGATGGATTTGATGAGAGTCGGCTGTCACCTCTGAATTTTGAAAGCAGAATTGTTGAGGAACGATCATCTGTAGGTGAGCTGTTTACAAGTCTGGTCAACGGGACGCTGCTTCCATCAGCTCTTGTCTGGGTGACATCCCGACCAGCAGCAGCCAATCAGATCCCTCCTGAGTTTGTAGGTTTGTTCACAGAGGTTCAAGGATTCACTGACCAACAGAAGGATGCATATTTCAGAAATAGAATCAAAGATGAGAGTCAGGCCTCCAGAATCATCTCACACATTAAGGCATCTCGAAGTCTCTACATCATGTGCCACATTCCTGTGTTCTGCTGGATTACAGCCACAGTACTTCATTATTTTCTTAACAATAACAGTGCAAAGATCATCAGCACAACACTTACTGAAATGTACATTCACTTCCTGCTGATACAGATGAATATGAAGAGTCAGAAGTATGATAGACAAGCAGAAAGAGAACGTACAAAGCTCTTGCATTCGAACAGAGAATTCATTTTGAAGTTAGCTAAGCTAGCATTTGAACAGCTAAAGAAGAAAAACATTGTGTTCTATGAGAAAGATCTGGAAGAATGTGGTATTGATGTGAGAAAAGACACTGAGTTCACAGGAATGATCGCTGAGATCTTCAAGAAGGAAGACGGAATTCATGAGACAAAGGTCTTCTGCTTTGTGCATCTGACTGTTCAAGAGTTTCTTGCTGCAGTGCATGTGTTCCTCTGCTACATGAACAAGAACATGCAGGAGCTTCAGTTTTTCTTTGATGAACCAGATGAAAATGTCACAATGGAGAACTTACTGTGGGGGGCCATTAAAAAATACATGGAGGGTGAGATAGGACATCTGGACATGTTTCTGCGGTTTCTGATGGGCATTTCACTGGAATCCAGTCAAAAGCTGCTCAGCGGCCTGATCACACAAACTGAAGACACCAAAGATAGCATCACAAAAATAAGTGAAAACATTAAAAGATTACTAAATGATGACATCCCAGAAGAAACTTCAGTAAACTTATTTTACTGCTTGCTGGAGCTCAAGAATAATTCATTATATGAGGAAATCCAGAGTTACCTCAGTTCAGATGAACATCCAGGAAGAGATCTCTCATCTTCAATGTGCACAGTGCTGACCTACGTACTACTGATGTCAGAGAAGGTGCTGAATGAGTTAAACCCAAAGAAGTTCACATCATCTTCAAACTATATAAGACTTGTTCCAGCTGTGAGATGCTGCAATAAAGCCCTGTGAGTAATTTCACTTTATATGTATATTTTTTCCTGTTATAGCAGAAACATTGAACAATGTAAAATAATCTGTCTGAACATTGTTTTGGCAGATTTGACAGCTGTGGTATTGATCAATCATACTGTGAAACTGTGTCTTATGCTCTACAATCATCAAACTCCCATCTGACAGAGCTGAACTTGAGCAGCAATTTCCTGCAGGATTCAGGAGTGAAAGTTATTTATGATGGACTGAAGAGTTCACACTGTCAACTGAACATACTGAGGTTTGATATGCATATTTCACTAAATCACTGTTAAAATATAACAATAAAGGACATAGTAAGCCTTTTCTGCACTGTAGTATGATTGAATCCAAAATGTGATAAATTAATCTGGGTTCCCAACCATTCTGGAATACCTTTAGATTTGTAATGCAGTTACGAGAATGAAATTATACCTAAATATCCTTAGGTTTGTTTTAATTAACTCTCTGGGGTTGACGGCAGTGCCAGTGTGAAAGACATTAAAATACTCTGTTGATATTCCCCCAAAGCTGCTCTGCATGTGTGCGGTTCACCGCGTTTTGCTCATCGTTACGGTCCACCCGTGGCAGCTGCCGCTGGTTTATAATAAAACAATACACACCACTCTCAATAACAACTGCAACTTTATTCATATTTTTATTTAACATATTACATATACAAATACATTCATCAGATGATTTGATCATAAGTGGATAATTCACAATTATTTGTAGTCTTTTGAAAATAAACTATTATTTTACCACATTATTAGCTGTAAAACACAGTAAAAACAAAATCAACCATAGTTTTACTACTGCCACAATGGTCTAACTATAACTGTTGCAGTAAAATCATGGTAAATACAAAAATAACCCTTGCTACAGCATTACCAGTAGTAAAACCACAGTAAAAACAAAATCAACTAGTTTTCCTACAATCACCATGGTTTAACTGGGACTGTTGCAGTAATACCATGCTAACCACTTTAAAAGTAACCGTTACTACCTTTTTTAGTTTTTTTTTCAAGGTTTAATGAAGTATTACTAAACTATTACTAATATTAGCAGAATATGGCATAAACATATGGTTTGACAACAAAAACAAAATATGGTAACTACAATCATGCTAGATTTTCTATAGTAAAACCATGGTTAAATTTTGTGCAAGTATAGCACTTTTCACAATACTTATTTTAAAGTAGGTTTAGAGAAAATGCATAAAAACAAGCTTTAATCAGCCAGATGTGACTGAGACTTACTGTGGCAACAAAATAATATCCATATGACAGTAGTTCACAATACAAGTCATGTGTTCAGTGCTGTCAGTTTCGAAGGCTATCTTCATATCAAAACTTACATGAACACCAAATAAAAACCAGGCAAACAACAACTAAGCAGTTAAAAGGTTTTAAATTGCATGATAACAAATTCAGAAATATTTACTGTTAAAAATTTTGCTAAAGTCTCTGGTCTTCTGTTCACTTAAACTCTGTTCTTCAACACTATTAAAGAGTAAGTTCAACAATTTTCAAGCCATTTTGTATTGTTACAATGTTGGTATCATAAGTAAAAGAACAACGTTTATTCTTTCTCAGAGCAACCCAGTTTAATTGTTAGCTGATGCAAGCATTTTTTACTTTGATGGTGCAAAAAGTCTTTTTGTCAAAACTTCATTTCATTTTGAATCATCTGTTGAGTGCTGCTTACAAATAAAGTGGGACATATAGGTATGCATAATTCAGAGAAAGAGTAAATATTGGTTATTTACAGATATTAGAGACATTACCATAATACTGTCACGCGTTGACTGCAAAGCAGGAGTCACACCAAAACTTGAATCTTGGGGGGCGTCCTGGTAAACGGGGCGGAGCTGGAGGAGATGGCAGGAAGCCGAAGAGCCAGGCCGACGGCGAGGACCCAGAGGGCCAAGCCGGAATCCATGGTGCCGGCAACCGACACGGATAAGGGGATACGGATAAGGGGCTCCGTTAGAAAATTAACTTGACGCCAGTTTCACACTGCATCAGCAGGGCCTAAGCAGCTGAAAGATTATGTGTATTGCCTAGACAGAATTAACATCTGATGTGTTACATTGTAACTTCACCATAGTATTCAAATGTCCATACAATGCCAAATAATGAAACAATGCCTACTGTTGTTCATACAATGAAACAATGCCTACTGTGAAGCCTCCAGTAGAAGGTCCTGACAGCGTTAGGTATAAAGATCTGGTCACACAAATTGTACTTGGGTTAAGATTCAGAAGACTATGCTACACTACTTTCCTGAATAAACTCTTTTCCCCTGGACTTTGATCAAGCTTACTTATTTTATGCATTAGAGAAATCTAATACATATGGCGAGCCATTAAAACCATACAAAGAAATCTAACAATTGGTGATAGCCAGCCAGGAGAGAAAGATCAGAAGAGATTTCACCAACTGCAACAAGAAGTGGACAGAAAAGTCTTGGAGATTCTACAATTTTTGTGTTGAAGAGCAACAGACTGCATCCATGGACACAAGTTATTTGAGTCAACTGGATCCTGTCTCAAAGATTCTAATTTGGTGAGTGAAACTTATCAGCTCTAAAAGAACACTTTTAGAACCCTCATATAAGTAAGCAGATCATTTGAAGTTCATAGTGTAGCAACATAATTATTTTAGGCTTGGTCCTTTTTTCTGGAGTTTGTTCAAATTGTTTGCAAATTTGGTCCGTTCATCTAGAGATTGTAGAAGCTATAGCTTGACCCTTTATCTAGATGTTTGTAGGAATTGTAAAAGCAATTTAACCAAGTATCCAGAGACTGTAGAAGCTGCAAAAATAAGTTATAGTTTGGTACTGATACTGCTGGTATGCACAGATATGTAATTCTAGGCTTAGTCCTAAACTCTGGAGTTTGTAGGAATTGTTAAAGAAACAATTTGGCCGTTCATAAAGAGATTGTAGAAGCAGAGGCCATTCGTCCAGAAACTGTAGGAGCCATAGAAAGCAATAAACTGATTTTGCTGCAAGAATTGTGAATTCTTGACTGGGTGTTAATTTAGTAGCCATTTTTATTAGTTTTGAAAAGTAACTGGGTTAAAAGAAGATGGTATAAAGCCATGAAAGAAGTTTGTTTA
>JAUMHP010031113.1:0-13763 GCA_032361065.1 Enteromius trimaculatus | reverse complement strand
CTTTTAATACTTTTTTAAGGTAAGCATTTGCAGTAAATTTATTTCATTTACATTTAAATAAACACACACACACACACACACACACACACACACTCCTGACCCCCTCACACACACACACACACACACACCTGAGCTCATCACACACACACACACACACACACACTCCTGACCCCCTCACACACACACACACACACACACCTGTTTGCTGCTTGTATTTATAGTCCCACTAGTTAATGCATTAACTATCATGATCTACTGTAACAATAATCAGGTGTATTTATGAATAAGTGTACTGGGGTCAGAGGTTTTATATCCGTAGAAAGCGCATTAAATGCAAGTAAAGCTTCTGCTTTCAATGAGTTTCAAATAAATTTGTGGAGAATAAAATGTCAAAATGTGGGTGAAATCTTTCATTCAGTGGAGCAGCATACTGTACATTAGAAAACTATATTTTATTGAGTTTTAAATGAGTAGAATGTCTGATTAATGGACAAAACGGAAGGAAAATCGAAGCTGTATAAACTCTTGAATGCTGTTTCCTCATAGCTCCTCAAGAACTCTGTGTACAGGTGCAGAATTAATATAGAAAATGCAGAATGTTCTAAAGTAAAGGTTGTGGTGAACCACTAGTTATGACCCTGTTCTTCAGAAGGATTAGTTATGAAGTGAAGATCGTTTGAGGCTGTACCGTGATCAGGGATTTCTTCAGAAGGATGTAGTAACACTTGAGTCATTTCTCTCTACAGCTTTCAATCACATTAGTCCAGATTTCACAGAGAGTATTTTGTGCAGTAATCTAGTTACTCTGTTGAAGATGTAGTTAGTAGCCAGTAATGAATCCAGTTTTGAGCACAAGCATTACTGAGTGAACTAGCAGTTTCTACACTTACTAAATCAGTTCTCAGAGTTTCTTGTTAGGTAAGAGCAGTCGCTAGATTAGTCAGGTCCAGTTCACGTGTTGGTGTGTAGTTGTTCATTAACAGTTGTAGTAAAAGCTCAAATGCTTTGTTCATGGTGAGTTCCTGTTAAGATTCCTGCAGATGATCAGTACGGTGTGTTAATGATCATTGTGTGTGCTTTCAGAAAGCGCCCTGCTCCAGGAGCTCGTCGTTCAGCGAGGTGAGTGTGTCTGAAATCAGTGTGAATCCGGCTCGGACGATCGGCTCTGTCTAACACACGTGTGTGTGTGTGTGTGTGTGTGTGTGTCTCTCACAGACGCAGTGTCTGACGAACATCACAGCCGATCTGCACTATTACCACAGCATGCTGAACTCTTACAGCTCCAGCCAGACTGATCTGAGTCCAGTGAAGACAGACACCCAGTCCCTGCTGGACGTGAGTCTCCAGCCGCTCACATTACTCACTGAGCATACTCCATTATACTCTATAATACACTCAATTCATGCCACAGGAATAAAACTCGTTTTAACAACTAGTTTTAAAATGAAAATAAGGAAATGTTGTAAAGATAATAGTAGCAATAATATTCTAACTTTATCAGTCCACTTTAGACCTTCTACTAACTATAAGTAACTACATGTCTACTAGTTCTCATTAATTCACAGCTTCTTGTCTGTAACTGTTAGGAGAGGGTTAGGGTTAGTAGAATTAGTCAGTATGAAGTGTCTACTAGTTGACATACAGTATAGTTACTTACCGTTAGTAGAAGTGGACTATCAGAATACAGCTTCATATGCTTAAACTGATAAAAATGGGCATTCAAATATAAAAAGTGTGCAGAATGCATCAATAAACACCCTCAGAGGGTAACGGAGAGCCTGACACTACAAAATACAGCAAAAAATGATTTTATTGAGTGAATTTAAATGAAAGTGTAGGCAGACAGACTTAGAAACATCATATTTGACGTGTACATATTTACATATTCCACGTTAAAACTTTGCAGGCCTGAGAAACCCACAAAATAAAAGGTAATCTCTTGTTTTGCAGTGTTTGAAGAAGAAGTGTGGAGCTGTGGATGGAGAGTTCCTGCCGGTGAGTGTCTTCTTCTTCTTCTTCTTCTTAACGCTTACTCAGTGTTTCTGACGCTCATCTTCTCTGATGCAGCAGCATATCTGGAGCAAGTCGTCCTTCGAGGACCGCCTGTCACTGTGCAAATATATGAAGGGCTTCCACATCCGGGCCATCACCATGAACCGGGCCCTGGGCTACATCGAGCACAGGAAATGATGTCATTCACTACAGCGCCGGGTCACCCTCATCAAACATGGCTGACGCCCGTCAGTCACAAATAAGCTGGATATTTATGTTCATCAATCTATTTATTTGTTTTTAGAAATTATTTATTTATGTGGTATTAATTTAATTATTTATTCACTATTTATTAAAATATTTCTGCAATAAAATGTATTTTGTGTTTGTGTAGATCATTCCCCTTTATTTTTTTACTCCTAACTGTAAAACATGACGAAGTGTAAAAAGTACTCAAAAATGATGCTCCAGTGAAAGTACTGATACTCAAACGTACAAACATACCGGAGTAAACGTAAAAAAGTACAACTTTACATTTTTCTCCGTTTTTTTTGTTTCATCATATATTGACTGATCCTTTCATTTCTTGAAAATAAACGGCATAAAGTCTTCGTCAGGTAGACATACAAGGGTCTGGTTAAAATGAGAAAAACTTCGACAGTAAGCAATGTCTGCTGGTCAGAAACACAGCTAAAACACAGAACCCAGAGATCCGTGTGTAAAAATAAACCTCGCTGGCTGCATGCATGCTTCACATTCTGTTTACCGTAGTTTACTTTTCAAATCTAAGGAGTAAAACATATTTCTTTCTTCAGGAATGTAATCAAGTAAACGTACAAGCCGTGAGTTTAGACTGTACTCCAACACAGAGTTACACTTCAGTCTGATGATCCACTGCAGACGTCCCGTCAGTAACCGTGCAGCTATCAACTGCTAGGGTAGGTTAGGGTTAGTAGAATGAGTTTCTGGTAGTATGTAGTATGTAAAGTGTTATAACTATGTTTTTTAAATCACTTACTAAACACACATTGTTAATAATGGCTAAGAGAAGTTTCTACCAACTGTAAACAAAGTCTACTAGTACTCTGATGAGTTAGTTGAGATGTACTAAAGTGGCATATTATTCAACAGAATATCGAAACTCTCCAATCAAAATAAACCGTTGTTTAGATTCTGTTAAACATTAATTACTGGATTATCGTAAGTAATGCTAATGCACTGTACCCTCTTACTGCTGTGTTCGTGCTTAACTACCACACGCTTGAAGACTCAAAATAGAGTGCTATCACAGATCATGTGAGGAGATGACAGGACGCAGAGAGTGTTTGTCAATGATAGAGTCAGATGTGATGAAGCATGAAGAGTTTCGTAAAGCAGTGTCAGAGATGAACACCACCGGCCTCCACGTCACATGAAAAGATCAGCAGATGAACCATCTGTTTTTGACAAACATTACATGAAGAGCAATCATCTGAAATGAGCCAGGTTAAAGACTTGAATGACAGAACCACATTTGGATGGTTTATTGACTCAAAGAAAGGTGAGATTCCTCCAGAATAAAGGTTCCCCTGAGAGGTGCAGATTCACCCAACGAGAAACGAATGCCGCTGTTCGCTGAAATACTGTGAAGCAGTGTCACGTGACCAGAGCTGTGTGAATATCATACGCTGGTGTTACGCTACTAAAACATCAGTCCATGACCGCCAGAGAACGACGGCACCTGAGATCATCATGCCTGCTCCTTACAGACATACCAACGGCTCATAATTCAACAAATCTAGCTAATCCTTACAAACATATTCCAATATGTACAATATCTCAAAACGTACAAAAAGCTGCATACTAAGAGCGTCAAGTATCTACAGTTGTCCTGAAGTTCTTCCTGAAAGCTCCAGATTCCAGTACAAGCCCACTCCTCTTCTCTATCAGTGGCTAAAATGACCTGGACCTTCTGGTCCACAGACTCCAGACGCGCTCGTCTCACAGCTGAAGCTCATGTAGTACAATTACTTTGTAGCATCTCTGGAAAAAAGAGACAAAAAAGGTTTAAAATGTTATGGTTCAACATGAAAATGAAGTATTGTGTTAATTCCAGAACAGAAATCGTCAAACTAGATAAAGTCAGGTTTTGATTTTCATAAATCTTTTTCTACAGTGGATTCCAGATTACTCTTTTATCACTCCTACTGTCGACAGACACAAAACAATCCCATCTTCACCATATTGTATAAATCAGTGTGGATGACCAAAATCCTTCAGAATACTGAGAAAAACAACTCCGCTATCAGCCGATTCAGATCATTAAAAAATGCCAGATATCGGCTAGTATCGGCAGTACACTGGTCAACCCCCAGAATAGAGTGGCTAATGCTTCATATAAACACACTTACAGATGAATCGACATAAAAGCCCTGTTTCTGACCCTTACCAACCAAACAAAAACTTACTGACTGCTGCTGGTCATCAAAACATTTCTAATATCGGCCGATATATCGGTCCACCTCTAAGTGAAGACACCCCTCAAAGCCTTTTTCACCTGTCACACTGAGCCCAGGACATCTCTACATCACTCTGAAACACAGCAGACCCGTCCAGACTCACCGTCCAGCACAGCAATGACCTCGTTGGGCACGTCATCGTTGTCCTTCAAACATCTGTGGAGATCCTGAACCCCTGCTTTGCCCTTGAGCTGACGGCGTCTCCAGCGCTCCAGCATGTTGAACTTCAGCATGGTCACACTCTCCTCAGGAGTGTCCATCTCCTCCAGGTCCTGCTTGCTGAGGCCCAGGCAGCTGATGGCCACCACCTTCCACTCCCTCCCCATGCGTTTGGCCACCTGCATCAGCTGCTGGTCCGTCAGGTCCGGAGCCACGGCCGTCGAGGGACAGTCTGAACACACACCAGTGCTGCAGTCAACATGTGCCCAGGATAAATCCTGTCACAAATACTGTTCCCCTCACACACTCACCGGCCTCGTCCATGCCACGAGCTTTCTTGCTGTTCTTCTGACAGAGCTCTTCCTCCGACGTGCTGCTGTGTCTCTTTCTGCCTGTACACGACGAGACCACAAAACATACATCATTCCTGAATATATACTCTGACAACCTGATGAATAGAGCGCTGAAGTGACGAGGCACTTTTGTAGACAAACCCATAAGATCACATCTTGGAGATGTAATGGCATGAAGATTTCTAATCACGACGGTTGTGACCAAAATTCTCATTATCTTAATTATCTAAACATAGTATTGTTAAGATGTGCTGGAAACATACTGACACATCAATCATTTCACCAAGCTCTATATTTAAAAATCAATCAACAACAAATACAATAGATTTTAATAAACCATTACCCTCCCTGGCAGAGTGTGGTTTTAGATGAGATCAGCATAAATCCTTTTCCGTTTTGGTGCAAATACATTACAGTAACCTGACCTCATCACTAAAGACCTGCAATGATGATTTTCATTTTGATTACATAATAATGGCAATATATGTCAACGTTGAGCTACTATGGAAGGAACTGGACCGTGATGTCCGTTAGAAGTGTGTGTGTGTGTGTGTGTGCCCAATCATCTTTGGGCACTGCTTCAGGAGGCTTGGAGTAATATATCAAGTCAATGTTTGAGTAATCTGACGCTCGGATGAGCTGGAACAGCTGCTGATGCTGGATATTTTGATGAATAAATGAAGTGTTTCTATTTATGTAATAAAGCATGTTTTGGTAGTTTGTGTTGTCCCTTATCAGTGCAAAATGATCACAAATTAAAAAGATCATGCCCATGCTCTCCACTTTTCCAGGCGTTTACAAACCTTTGGAGGGCCCTGTATATATATTGTATACACTCCACATGGGCTTGTTTTCCACCAGCAGGGCATGTCTGTCGTTGAGTTGAGCAGAACTACAGCTGTTAGAAACTCCTCACCTGTTTCACTTCTCTCTGATTACATTCCCTGTGTTTAAAAGCCTTGTGATTTTCTCACTTCCCTTGTCTTGTGTTGAGCTTGGTTTGTGGTAGCTGTTACGTTCTCCAGTGCTTTTGCTTTTGAATATAAAATTAAAGACTCTATGTTGTACTATTTCTTCATTGCCACCATTATGCTTCGACTTTTCAGTTTTTATTTTAAATAGACTTTATTGAATGTGAAAGGGACTAGCGAGTTACAATACATGCGTCAGGTGTCTGGGTTTTGGGCTACAAAAGCACATCATCCCTGCAGCACTGCCCTGAGCACGGAGATACTCCAGATAGCCTACCTTTCGATGGTTTTCTGGGGTTTTCTTCTAATTTATGTACACAGTCTCCTGGAAAAGATTTCAATTGACATTTAATGTTTTTACAAACACAGACCAAGGAAATGTCTTACAGTTATAAACAGAAAACTGAATCATTTGACAGAATTATAGTTCTGTCGTGACAGCTCTCCGAGGCATTGGTATGGTTATGATGTACATGACGTAATGTATTTGGTGGAATAGAGTAAGTACAGAGACTCGCTGCTGCCAGGACATCCACAACATGCTGCTGTGAGCATGGAAGAAATACTGCTGCTGCACAAATAACATTAATAACCTCCATGTTTAGCATACATGATCACCCCGTAGCAGATTTAAACAGCTTTCTGAAAACACTAGTCATATCTGGATGTTGAGGACTAATGTCACTCTTTGGGTGACAGACAGTTAGTATATTTGTTAAGTACTAATCTCACGGTGTTGGTCAGTTCTAGGCCAGGTACTTCAGGCTTGAGGAGGGATGATAGTATTTCCTGAATGTTTAGATTCATACCGTCTCTGATAGTGGCCGTCCAAACAGTTTGACCCGACTCATCAGTCAAGGACAGTTTGAAGGGTGGACTCTCCTCAAAGAAGACCTCGAAGTATCCCTTCACCTCCACAATGTCCGGAGAGAAGAGCATGTCCTGCACACACACACACACACGTGATGAACTCGCTGCTGAGCACTGGAGCGGTGACCTCTGACCCGTCTGCAGTACCTCGGGGGTGATGTGACCCACGGGCTCGCTGACCAGACGGTACCTCCTGTTCTCCTCCAGCATGCACGTGGGCGGCTTGTCTACTTGTATGTACTTCTTGTTGTTCTTACAGTTGTTCGCCCGCCGGACGGCCTTCCTGATGTCCTGCAAAACACAGCATCAGAGATCACCCTGAAGAACCTCCATCAGAGTCCTGTCACGCTAAACTAACTCAGGACTGAGACAAAACCAAACAAATCCAACCTGTTTTAAACAGAACTACAATCCTTCTCCATCACAGCATTATTGAACTGAGCTGATAATAATGCCACTATTGTCATCTGTAGAGATGAATTATACTGCTATTTTCCTATTTTATTTCTGTGAAGGAGATTTAAAACAGTCCATATCGAGTGTGTCCAAATACACCCGTCCTCGTCCTGGAAGTATTGTGTGTGTGTGTGTGTTATACGTTATACCTGCCTCTATATTTCACTAGGACACATCAGAAGCTCAAATTTCTATATTTAGCAGATGCTTTTTTCCATTTGTTCAGTTCATGCCTTTTCTGGGAATTGAACCCACGACTGTGGTGTTGCTTGCATCATCCTCAATCATTTCAATTACAGGAACTTTAACTTGATTTTCTAAAATGTTACTATTTTTAGAGAATATTTAAAAGAAATAGATTCGACTAAAATAAATTTAGTCAAATGCTTTTATCAGTAAATCTATACAGTGTTTGCTCTTAAAACAAACTAGGTCAGAGCAAAGCAACTGTTCATCAGTGTGGTTTTTTGTTATTTTCAGCCTGACAGACCCAGTCCCCTTAGACTGTGTGCAGAAGAGGCCACGGCATTCTTACAAGAAACGTTCATTTAAAAGGACACGAGGGTAAGTACTGATAACAATTCTCATTTTTCAGAACAAAGGTCTTTCGTTTTTTTGGCTGACTGAAACTGAAATGGCCTTTGAGAGCGTGAATTACGCTCTGTGCTGTGCAGACCACAGGAAGTCATTTCAGATGTGAATGTGACGATTAAACCCACAGCAGAAGGCGAAGACGAGCCCCTGTCCAAAGATAAGCATCCCACATACTGTTGTGGAGCATCAGTCAGCAGATGACATTTATCAAACACATCTACTTCATTCAGCAGCATGAGTCAGGGGCTGTAATTTCTGACCCCGCTCGCCAGCCGGAGTACCCTGAACTCCATCAAGACTGTTTTCTAGTCTTTCGATTGCTTGCCGCCTGCCCTGACCCTCACTTCGTCATTGGAATCACTCGTCTGCCTTTGCCTGGATTGTACTGTTTGCTGGTGTTTGTCTCTTCCTGTTCGACTACGTTTTTCAATAAAGCTTTTGCACTTGGATCCCCTCTCGGCCCTCAGTCCCTTCGTAACAGGGACTTTATTTGACACCGGTCATTATTTGAGTTCAGCGCTTCCCACAATAGAATCGATTTGAAGATGAAACGACCTCAGCTGACTGGTTTCCATGTGATTGTGACATTTGGATAAGCAACTCTCAAATTAGCTCACAAATTATGTTTAACGATCAACTATTTTAAAGGCCAAGCATCTCTGTTCACGAGTTGCTAAAGGAAACATTTACCAAAACAAATTCTGTCAATGCACTTCCCCTCGGGTCTAAGATCAGGAGTTTGTTTCTTCTTCATCAGATCTGGAGAATGTGTCTCTGCATCAGTGTCTCAGTAATGGATGTGGATGGGTGCCGTCAGAATGAGAGTCTGATAAAAACATCACAATAATCCACAGCACTCCAGTCCATCAGTTACCATCTGGAGAAGACACAAGATCAAACTAAACCAGCTTTAAGATGATTAAACTCAAATATGAGTATAATAACTCACATCAGAATCCAGCCACATATTTGTTTTGATCAGTTTTATCTTCTGCTGCTTGATCTGAGCTGATAACTCTTCTGGTTCAGAACACTTCTTCACTGGAGGAAGAGATATTATGGATCATATTTGAGTTAAACTCATCTTAATGCTGGGTTAGTTTGATCTTGTGTCTTCTCCAGATGTTAACTGATTTTCATCAGACTCTCATTCTGACGGCACCCATTCACATCCATCACTGAGACACTGATGCAGAGACACATTTCTCCAGATCTGATGAAAAAGAAACAAACTCACCTTGCCTTGTCACAAAAAGTCAGAAAAGTAAAAGCATGATGCGGAGAGGAATTGCAAAGCTTCTTTAATAGATGATGACACCCACACAATCCAACACCACACCCTCTCACGAGCCGAGCCATGAGCACCCAGGCATGCAGGACAAACGCAGAAGCGAAACTGGTCTGACGCCACAGGGATGTTATCACGCAGCACTCTAGCTTCACCCGGTAATCAATCTAAATTCAGCAGATTACCAGGAGGTCACATAAGCAGCGATACCAAGAAGAAGTGCTGTGTAAAAACCGCCGCGTTACTCTGAAAGAAGAAGCCTTCCTGCTGCTGATTAACCATTAGCCGTGTCTCCTCACCTTGAATTCGGAGGAGTTGTTTCCAGCCAGGTAAACTCTGAAGCAGGAGGAGTTCTCCTGGCCCACCTCCTTGAAGACCTGCACCACCCCATGATGCTCTGCTGATTTAGAAGTCTGAACAATCGGACCCACGGGGGACAGAGACGACACAGCCCACTTGACGTGACTGCCTGAGTGATCGGTGGAGGGCTCGATCTGAGCACGCTTGTTCTTCACATGCAGCACGCTGAACTTCACTTCGTTGTGTTTATCTGCTGAGAGAGAGGCGGGAAGACGCCAGCAGAGTGAGAATGACAGGAAATAAACACGCTTCGCTGCAAACAAGCTGGCTAGGTTTGTTCCGAAGCATGGCTGCCGGTTTAAACTGGTCCTAAGCAACTAGGTCCTGCTCTGCTTCAAAACATACCCGACCAGAATATACTGGATTTCTGGATTTGTCTCTGTACCTGCCAGACACAGTGAGTGCGGGAACTGGACGGACTTGAGGACAGACGGATCGCACTCCACGTCAACGATGGGACCAGCGCACTTCCACGATCCGGTCAAGTATGTGCTGAACTTGCTCCAGGAGAGAACGCAGTAGATGATCTTGACTCGCTGAGAGACCTCGAACACCAGGCCGGTGTCGGAGCACTCGTACACTCCCTCGGCCTCCAGCTGCAGCCTGCACCAGAGCCAAAGCCCAGTCTGAGGATGATCTCACACGGGCCAGCGCTCGATGCTGCTGTTATTACGCCTGTCCTATATTACCTTTCATGCAGTGTGTAATGTATGTGACTGTAAATGATCTGCAAAGCTTTGGTTATATAGATCTGTACAGAGATTCGTTAAAGGACAGCAGATTTCGTCCACTCTCAGAAAACATATTTCAATACTAGCAGAAATAAATTTAAAACACTGGCATCTATGTCAGTACGGAAATATGATTTTTCTGAGAACTATAACATTTATTCAGTTTCTAATGAGGCTGCGTTTATTTAATCAAAAAGAGCAATATTGTGAAATATCATTTTCTAAATCAATGTACGGTTAAAAAACTAATGAGGGTGCATTATATCATTCAGCTGTGACAGTAAAGACATTTCTCTTTCTGTTTATCTGTCAATCTGTGAAAAACAAAATGTATCTCAGTTTCCAGAAAAATATGGAGCAGCACGACCATTTTCAGCATTAATAATAATCAGAAATGATTTCTGAAGCCTGGAGTAATGATGCTGAACATCACAGAAGTACACTTCAACAGATAAACAGCTCTTAAACTCTAATTATAATACATAGAACTACTGTTTTTTAATGAAATGAACGGAGCCTCAGTGAACAGAAGACACTTCTCAAACGCAAGTTTCCTAATTCATGCGAGGCACTCGAAGCTTGCTTTTCTTGAACTATGAATCACTGCCTCGCAGCAGAAACCCTTCAGTGACACATCTGACCATTCTCACATCTAGGATTCTTCTAAAGCGGTCAGTACGGAGAACAGAACCTACTGTAGACGATCCCTGGACAGTTTCCTGGGGGTGACCAGCTCGAACTTAGGATTCTGTGAGAGACAAACAGAGCTGTGTCAGCACTACACTCACTTCCTGGCCTTCTCCGTCTGGAAAACAGACTTTTCAGACAGATTTTAATCTTAAGACACAACAATATTGTAAGAGCTTCTTGGTGTAGATCATGATACACTGGTATCCAGATACACTTCCTGTCAAACTGACCCTTGACTTCACTGACCTGAACAAGCTTTAGACGGAGTCTGCTTAAATGCTGGAAGTCTGTTTTATAGACAAATATCATCTTTAATCTTTCACTCAGTGAGCAATAAAAGAAGTGTCAATGCTTGTAATATTTTCCATATTGCAGAATAATGGTAAAGTTATGGCTCACACTTTATATTAGGTGGCCTGAACTACTATGTTCTTACATCAACAAATAAGAAGAATGTATTTATTGTGCTGCTACTGAGGAGGATACAGGTGAGGTTAGGGACAGGTTTGGTGGGTTAATGTGTACGGGACGGGTCAATGGTGTGATTACAGATTAATCACATACATAAATACATATATCATATAAAAACGTTTCAGTATTCAGTATTTTCATTCATTATTTTGTATTTATTGCCATGACTTTAAGAGCTGAAGACTTTCTGCTGTGATTTAAGACGTTTTAAGGACACGTTAAGGCCTGAAGAAGACGTGTATTACAGGTATTTCCTGATGTCTGCTACACTGACCGTCAGAGCTCTGCACTTCTCACAGCAGGACTGGAGCGGCTCGTCTGAGGCATGATGGGAGAGAAACACAGCTTTATGACATCAGCTCATCATCTAAACACAGCACACGTGAGCGCTTGGGATCTTTACCAGAGGGCTTGTCTGCTCCGGGTCTGGTGTCGGAGTCTGGAAACACAGGACAATTCATCACTATGGTGTGCTCCCTCACGTTTCTGTTCAGTGTTGTTGTGTTCAGACAGACGCACAGCAAGTCAAGCGGACAGATACGTAACACTTCAGTCGATCGTAGAAAGCGTAGTTCACCAGAACACATTTTATACCTGAATCTCTTTCCTCTTCCTCCTCGCGGGCCTCCTCTTCCTCCGAGCTCTCCTCAGTCGATGTGCTATCTGAACAAACACACACATCTGTGAGGATCAAACACTGGCATAAATTACCTTGGAATTACAGGAAATGTGCTTTTATATTATAGCATGTAATAAATCAGGAAGCTAGATGAGCTCAGAGAAGCATGTGTATGAGCTGGCCTTCTCTTGATGTGTGTCAGCGGGAGAAAGTGCCGTCGTTCTAATGAAATTTCTCAAATGACAGCAATGACAATCTGTAGTTGTGATTTGAATTGAACAGTTTCCCTTTTATGCAGCATGACTAAAATATGAGTTTGATTCCTAGAATTACAACTACAACAGACTAACAAAGACCTTTCAAACAGGACTAAGACTAAGATTAAATAAAAGAATAAAACAGCTGGTAAAAGGAAAGTGATCCTGGACATTCAGCTCCTCTCAAAACATAAATCATGTCTTCTTCTCAAAAGTGAGCAGGGTTATAAATCATGCTGGTTTAGAGAGAGAGCAGATGGGAGACGATCTTCAGCTGGTTTGGTGCAAACTTCACTGATCGGACCTGCACCTCACTTTTGGAGTGAAAAAATCCCCAAAAACATTATTTGTTGATCATATTCTCTCAAAATCTGAGGGAATTACCAATATTTGTTAACAACAGCAAAACAAGACATTTATGAGCATTTCTTTTGCGGACTGGTCATTTTTGAGCAGGAACAGCACGAGTGTCACAAAGCAGGAAGAAAATCCCCTCCAAAAGTACAAAACCTATCAAAAAAGAAAAGGATCAAAAAATTCAAAAAAAAAAAAAAAATTGTGCAAAGTCAGTCGATTTTAGTCCGATGTGATAACCGTAGCTAAAATCTGCTCTGGGTAAAAATCTACATTATAATGAATATTTTCGTTTGCTAGTCATTATATTTATTAATAATGATAACATCTGCAAAGTGTGCAAAGCCCAGTTGATACAGAAACTGGAGGGTCGTGTATTTTCTCTGATTAAACGTTAGCATTGATCTTCTGTAGAATCATACAGGGATCACGGTCAGTGACCGCTGGTTAACCCATGCATGCTTGTCACTACCACAATAGAAAGTAACTCTACACGTGTGCAATATGAGTTCTGCAAGCTCCTCCGCATCATGCATCATACTTCACAGTATTTCTGCGTGACACAGACCTATCTGTGACATGATGACTTCATCTAGATGGAATAAGCACATTCTGATAATTCTTCATGATTCAGTCTGCAGACAGGAGCTCTGAGTGAAGTGATGTACCTGTGCTGCTGCTGCTGCTGCGAGAGCTTCCAGAAGAATCATCTGTTAGACAGAAAACACAAACATGAACTAATAACCTCACCTGACTCATTCAGACGGGAATGTTTCATTAAAGATTGCAGAAATGAAGCAGTTGTACTTTAGGTGTTCTGCTGTTTCGTGACCACAGGAGGTCACTGTTTCTGTCTTTTCTTTGTTATTATTGAGTCTGCTCTTCCTGTTTCCTTTTGCAATAATAGCATTCTGTGTGTGTGTGTGTGTGTGTGTGTGTATAATGACATGGGTATGACACAGGTATTACAATATGAAGATGATATTTTCAGTGTCTCCGTAATTCAAAAGACTTAAAAACATCCTAAACAGTGTTTGAGAATGTAAAAGTGTGTAGTGTTTCCTGTAAGGGGTAGGTTTAGGTGTAGGGTCAGTGTAGGA
>JAUMHP010030974.1:0-13775 GCA_032361065.1 Enteromius trimaculatus | reverse complement strand
TAATCCGTGCGTGGATCACGGCTGATGCCTGTCACTGAATTACATTGTAATCTTTTACGTGGTAGTTTCACGCAATTGTCGGTCATTACGTGATACTAACACGCAATTATGCATTAAGAGTTCGTGGTTATTTCACGCAATTCTGTGAGATCAGGTTGCAACAAGCACTTCTGAAACAGGGGGGTGTTGTGACCCTTTAATGAATGTAAATGCTGCCAGCCCACACCAAACAAATTGACCAAGATTCACTTTTTCTGTCCACTTTTAAGTGAACTCTAGTGTGGTTTGACTGATATATAGAGTATATAAATGCACAATGATCCTATGACATCTACTGTATACGAACCAAAAACAAGATTATGTTGTCAAACTCTCCTGTTTTTAGCCCATAAAGCAAACATTAAATATGTACACTTTACATTTGACTTACACCAAACTTTATACTATTTAAAGATTCTCTTCATTTCTTTGGAATCCCTGACTCATCTCAAATCAGAAGTCATATATGGAGGCTGCTGTCTGGCTGTATTACTTCTGCTCATTCCCTTTCTCAGGCCCCCACTGATTGAATTTGGCTTTGAAATATGTTAAGAACTAATGGAAACAAATGAGAGGGTAGGCGGCTCTGTGAATAATGATATTCATTTCCATAGGTTTTTGCTTTGGCTGAATGCTTTGAGAGCCAGCAGGATGACTTTTATGTTATTAAAGTAACTAGGTGGATAAAGGAGGACCAAATGGCCCTCATTACTGCACATATCTCAGGCTTCATATACTCTACTTATGAAGTGGCCGATCAACTTAACACAACACATCATGTCACAAGAAAGTGCATTCGGGAGGTGATGTGTCTGAAACGCAACTCCTTTTGTTACAGTATATTGGATTTTTTAGATGTTTTTGTACTGTGGGAGTCATAATGGAGTCTTATGTTTTATTAATACACACACTTTACACACACACACACACACAAACTGAGAAGAGTACTTACACATGAAATGCACCCCAAACATCAGTACCTTAAAATAGCAAAGTCACTCAATGAAACTAAACTACTAATTCAATAACTAACTTACTTGATAACTTGCTAGTAAGCCTTATTATCTATGCAAGTATAATTACACCTCCTTACTGCTGATTGGCTACAAGTGTGTTTTGGGACTCAGCTTAATGCACCTTTTTAGTTGTTTTGGTACAAAAGTTACACTTGAGTCCTCAGTCCATAATATTGCCTTCTGACGATTCTGCTTCACTGCAATCCAATTGTGAGCAAGCAGAATTTCTGCAATTCTGTTTTCATAAACTCTACATATTGGATGGCTAGAGGGTAAGTACATTTTCAGAAAATTTTCATTTTCAGCTTAGCTGTTCCTTATTAGGCATTTATTCCATTTTTGCGCTGAAATAATGTTGGCTAAATTTAATTTCACCCTTTCTGCCGTCTTCTGCTCTATCCATTTCCTGTTGGCTCCTTTCAATTCAACTAGTGTTACCTCATCTCCAACTTCTGAACTGCGTGGTTCTCCTGTCTCACACAAACGTTACTCTGCTGCCCCCCAGGTAGGCTTTGTGTTATTGTGTCCTGCTGCCTGTCTCCATCAGACTGTTAGAGCTGTGGAGTAATGAATGAATCCATCTCCACACTCTGACCGCATTGCCACCATTGGACCAGATTGGGCCATATATCACACTGTGATAGCGGAATGTATACTTTTCATAAGGAACTATTCACATACAGTGGGGTGTCTGAAGCAAGTTAAAATACTTCTATTGTATTTTATTTTTAACTGAATAATAATTTAAAAAATCATAATAAATTATTGTGCTTTTTTTGGAGCACTTTGGAGAAAATAACAACCATGAAGCACACCAGCTGGTGAAAAAAAAATGTAAAGGTGTTTGACATGCTTAACGTTCATTGCAGTTTCACAACCCTCATGTAGTAAACCAGACTACTGACTAAGAAAAACAAACAGACAAAAAACATACCTCCATAAAGTTTAAAATGCCATGAATGGTTCCTCAGTTTGGCTTCTGGGTAGAAGGAGTTGCGTGTTTTTTTAAGACCTGTCTAGCTGGGTGAGCCTGTTTACCTGTAATTTCCTCCTGCTGGTGTGGAATCTCTATTAAAGCTCTACTAAAGGTCAGAGAGAAAAGGCCAATCACTCCTAAAAAAAGCTTGCATTGATTACTTAAAGTTCATTTAGAGAGGGTGTAAAGAATATAAATCCAAACAGGCTCCCAAAGGATTTCCTGTGAATAGGTATTAGTCATTATATTCAGAACAGCATTGCCAACTTTCATTTTAAGAACTTTATTAGAATGTTTCATACACATTTGTTTATCAATAATACTGATTCTCAAACACTTGTTAAATATATAGCTACTATATTAAACTGCTAAAATAGGTGGGAATGTTTAGCTCTGATTTCAGGTTGTTCTAATAGTTGATATGTATTTTTAAGAGACTTACAGTATTGCAAATACAGTATTGCTTCTGCTTGTAGAGATGTTATTTGCATGGACTGAATATATTGGTATATGAAAATGATCAAGATGCAACTGCGACAAGTTTGAGTCATCTGACAAATTTCTGGCTGAGCTATGTTGTATATTCTAAATATTCTTTTGTATATGCCACCATATAAAGGCTTACAACAAATACAAACGGTCTAAATGTTTCAGCAAAGCCACAGAGTGGAAGGACATCAGGGATTCAAAGATTTTGTATTATTCAAAGGTAAGCAGATCCATTCAATAACACATTTTAATCCTCTATCAGAAACTATTCAACGTGGACGGGACAAGCCGAACACAACCCTTCATACTGTACTTTGATGTGTTCCCTTAACAGTCAGGTGCTTTAATTTAAAATTATAATAGCAAAAACAACACATCCTTTCTAAAGACACAACTTTGTTTGTGTAAAAAAGGTCATTGTACCATTGGGTATTTTTTTAGCATCACCTCAGAGTCCATATTGGGTTTTGTGGCCAGTTTTACTATTATTTATTTAAACAAAATGCAATCATTTTGAGGTGCTTGAAAAAGCAAATAAATTGTCAGAGCTTTCGAGAAGTGAGAAGGCATCTAATGTGCTCATTTAAAAGCCTTTTGATTTTCGTTCTCAGGCAGTTTGAAAGCAAAGCCCTCGCTGATTCTCCTGAGGCTGATTGTACAGGTCCACATCCTCTCTGGGCCGCTACTGATCTCAGGTCTTTGATTGTACAGGGTGAGCATGTAAGCTCTGAAGATGAAGTTTTTGATGTTTTAAAAAAAGAAGACTTTAGAATGACTTTAGTACTCAAACAGTATTCTCAATGAGACCTTGTACATCTCTTTATTGAAAGAAACATCCGTTGTGCTCACACTGCTGAGAGCGAGAACTTTTTTTCTTATTTTTATTTTATTATTATGTATTTAACTTTTTTTTTATTAGTTTTGTTTTATTTTTTAATATTATTATTATTTTTGCAATGAAAAAAAAAATTGAACAGGATATTTTTAATCAATGACAAACTTAAGGAACACTTTAGGAAGCTCAAATTGTGCCGATGCTGTGTAGTAGTGTTTCTTCAGCTAATGGTACTTTCACATCTCAGAGGTTGATTTAAAGTGCCCCTATTATGCCATTTTTAAGTCTCTTAAAACAGGTTTACATGTATGCAAGGTCAAAAAATACTTTAGTTTTCTCCAAAAATAGACTTAATTTTACCCCGTTTCTAAATGATTCGTAAACGACTCGTGTGAAGCAGTTCGAAGACTTAGTCTGTCTAAACCCCTCCTTCCCATGAGCCCTCACTGTGATTGGTCAGAAGGCTCAGTCCTATATTATTGGTCTATGTTCACACACAGCTACATGACACACCGCATGAAAGATCATATTTGAAAAGGCACAATAGGGGCACTTTAAAAAGAAATAGACTGAATAGACTAAAGGTCACATTTTTTTTCTCTCAATGCTGTCATTAATTCAGCTACTTTTTAAGTTACTTACAAGTTGGCAAGAGTATTTTAAGACAGTTATTTTGTGTGTCAGGTCTTTTTATGTTTCACAGCAATCACTGGTGCCCATCCAAGACATGGTTCAATACAGATTTAGTCTTCCATTCAGTAAATAAAACAGATAGCCACAGCTGATGAACCCAATACAATAAAACAATCCCCTCTCAGCTATTATACAATTATTCAAATACCACCCTATGGGCTTTGTGTGAAGAAAAAGCCGATTATATTCAAATGACTTTTACTGTTTCCTCTATCCCCCTCCCCTTTCATTCTCAATCATAATTATCTCTTGGTATAAACCCTCAGCGTAAGTAAAGCCTTAGCACAGTTATTTACAGTGTGTGAATAATGCAGCAGAGAGCTGAATATTTAAAACAAGCAACAAATCTCCAGGTTCCAAGTCCACTCTATTCTTCAGCTGGTCTAGTAGATCTGATTTCATCCACAACGCAGGGTTCTGATGAACTATACACTGTTTAAATAATAAATAGAAGAGATACTGGTCATTTATCCATTAAGTTTACAGACATTTCCCAAAACACAACACGATGCGGTGCATTTAAAATACGGCGAATGTGGGAAATCATATTAATACAGGACATTGAGCTCTATTTTTACAGACTTTTCTTCGAGTGTAGATATAAAATGTAGAGTTTCACTTGTAACCATTGCTGATTGTGTGTAAAAGAAAAAGATAAAGGAAGAGAAAAGAACATCCCACTGAAGCAAAGGCAATTTTACTCCTTTCATACCATAAATTTTGCTTCTCCTGGACAGAACCTTATCAAACCAGCCAAGAAATAATTTTGAGTCGATTGAGTTGATTGTCCAAATTACATTACTTTCTGGAGGCTGAGCTTGATGAGCTTTTTTTATCTTTCAATTGAGCAAGAAACAAAATCTCATTAATACAGAAGGGGTGAAGAGCAGATGCCTCAGGGTTTTGCATTATAGCTAATATCTGATTTACACCAAGCTTAAGTATGGTAATTTCAGTTTGGTGATTCGTGCCTCACACTACTGTACGTAAGGTGACTGGTCCCCTCATCTTTCTTGAATACTTCCTTTAATGTAATGACTTTAATATTTTAGCATTAGGCTTACATTTTTTTTCTGGTTTTGCTTGAAAGAAATTTGAGTTTGTCACTGCTACATTCAGTAAGGCTCTGCGGGAAACAATGCTCTAAAAATCGCACACTATAAAATACGTATTATGATATTTATGAGTATTCTGACTGGGGATGGACAATATACCAGAAGACACAAATAGAAATCTGTGAGCCGGTAGAGATTTTGAACTAGCGTCTCTATAGTGATGTTGCTGCTATGTGGTCACTTAATTGTATCGTTAACGCATTTTTAAGCATTGTGGTATAAAAACAAGTGATTTTAAGCTGCTAAAATGCAATTAGCAGTGAAATGTGAAAATAAACTTTAAAACATGAAAAAAGATAAAACATTTACAAACTTTGCCTTACAACTAACTGAAAAAGGTTATAAGTGCTACCTTACTAAAACATAAATAAATATTGTATATAGCTGAAAAGAACTATAAAAACTAACCAAAAAAGAAAAAGCACAAAGAAGAACACAATTTAAAAACTGAAAATAAGCAAATACAAAATGTTAGCAAATATAGTAAGATTTTACTGTATACAAATGATAAAAATAGCCTTTAAATGAATCTAATCTGCTCTAAATGTTACTTTCTGAGTCGTTTCATGCATAAACAGAAGCCAGTTGTTGTTTTTGCATTCATGAGATGCGTTATTATAGATAATGACTCTATGGACCCCACAACATTCACAGTAGCCTGTTGCTGACAAACCAGAATGATTACCCTTTTTTTCTCAGATTGGCTCTCTTGTCAATAAGAGTCATTTCAGCATACAGAACCACTTAAAAGCAAAAACAAACTCATGAAAATAGGTGTTTCACCCCACACACAAATCATGCTACTCACGCACGTCCTGATTTTGTTGACCTTGGAACAACATTTTAATCCAAAATTTTAGTTTTGACCAAATAGATGATAGATGACTGACACTGATGTACAAGCACCAAACACTGATTGGAAGCCTAAACTTTACAAAAACTATAAACTGGTTCTGCAAATCTGATGCTGACCCAGGGACACGTCGAACTCTGCAAAATCAGGTTCTGCTGCTACGCACTGCAAGTGACCTTTTGAAAGGAAGCCGCCTGTGGATTTGCATAAAGGGAACTTTAAAGACTCTTCACTGACTTCTATAGTTTTTATACTGAGCTAATCCTAAAACTAGCCATAATGGTAACCTTTCCCACGTTTAGATTTTCATTATAACATCCTTTAGTATCTATTTAAAGTCATTTTTATTATTGGCTGATCTTCAGCAATGTCCGGCAAAATCTCACCCACTCACTAATTCTTTGTGTCTAATTTTGTAATAATAATTTAACCTGTATAATCGCTACTAAATCAACACTTTTAGATATGAAGACTGAAACAACAGGCATGGTTGTTGCTGCATGCTGAGGTCAGTTTTAAAATAATTGCAGGATGTCCCTGATAATGTAGTACAAATATGCAGAAATGCCTCTCCTGTGGTATTAAGTCAAGCGTTGGAAATTTAAATGTACCCTGCAGTCATCAACTGCTTGTAAATGTATAGTCACATTCGTGTGTTTAGGAAACTAATGTTTTAAGATGATTTCCCTCACAGCTTGATTAATTGAGTTAATAAGATCAGTTGTTTTCTCTGGCACAATGAACAGAGATGAGCTATTGTATTGAGATGCATCCTGAATTCAATCACTTTCAGTCCGAATAAAATGTTGGTTTCAGAACAGATTTGGAGAAATTCCGTTAACTTGCTCACCACTGAATCATCTGCAGAGAATGGGTGCTATCAGGAAACGGCTGATAAAAACACCAATAATAATACAACAATAATCCACAACACAACTCCAGTCCATCAATTAACTTGAAAAGCTGCATATTGAAAAGAAACAAATCTAAATTCAAACGCTTTTGTTATTTCATTAGCTGTCTTGTGCTGTCTCTCATGTTGCAGTTGTTACCGTACAACGCTGTTTACATTACTGATGCTATAACAAAACTGGGATTATTTGAAACGGAGGAGTTCAGTCTTTTCGTGACAGTAAAGGGAGCAACACAAGTTACAGATGCACAGTAATATGTCAGTCTGGGAAAATTAGCGTATCCCAGATCTCAGATCTTCTCCTTCATCTATCCTAGTCTTCATCTGTCCTACTGATTGGGTGATTTGACAGTCTATACCCATAAGGCACTGCTGTCTTTGACATTATCCATTAGTAACCTGACTGCCCACTCTTCATCTTGATGGTGTCTGTCTCTGCTGCTCGGTTTTGACATTTAGGCTGTTTTCATGTCCCTCTGAAACACGGGCTGTCCATCAGTATTATTTCGAAGGAAGAAAAAGAGAAAAAAATAGTCTGACATTGAGATTCATATCCTGCTCAACAGCTGTGCGAAACAATAATCTGAATTTCAAATTCAGATTTTATATGAACTGTCGATTATTATTCTGCTTTGCATTTTGTGCGATTTCAGTAAACAAAACTGAATTTAGTACTTTTTCATGAAAACACTGAACTAAAAAGTGTACTTTGAGAAACTTTGAATCAGCAGTCATTCAGAAGCATTACAGATAATAGATTCATTCAACACCAACAGGTCAGAAGTGGCACTGAGTGAATCAGAGCATTTGCGGTTTACCTCTACACTTTGATTCATCTCATCTATCAAATATTCTGTGAGCATAAAACTGCCTGACTTTATAGTTTTATTTATGCGTAATACTATAAAATCTGAATAATAAAAAAAGACCATATGATCAGCATTGGGCCAAGAGGACAAAGCAGCACCGCAAAATGACAGGGCTCTTGAGTAGAAAAAGACTGTGGCCCGAGTGAGCTGTGGTTCACAACTGCTTAGCAAGTCCGTAACATATTACAAAAAAATTCTTTATCTGGTTTTCGGCCCCTACAGATTCACTCCATGTACAATGACACACACAGGAGGATAAAAAAATCAGTCTTTAAGATCATTGGCGGTTCTCCCAGTTCCAACAACAGCCGCATAGATGAATGGTGCAGGAATCACCTCTCCTCGGCTATTGATTTCTGCTGTAACACCAAAGCAATAATGTTAAGGCTATATTGAGACTGCCAAAAAAATATACACATGACCGGTATGACTAAGTCAGCCTGAGCTAGGCTACTATTGCAGTCTGTAATAAAGAAAACACATTACTTTTTGTGACAAAAGGCCCCAGTAGTATGTTATCACACTTTATGGGCTAAGTGTTCATAACCTGCCACAGCATATTATAAAGGACTTTCAGAAAAATGTAAACAGAAAGAAAAAGTAAAAAGAACCGCTATATAAAATCTAATAATGTAATATATATTTAACGCGTTAAAAATGTTTAATGCAATTAACGCAGGGGCAGGGCTAGGGTTGGCCACTCTGCTGCTTCTGTCACTTTTTCTTTTGTCAAGAAGTGCATTTATTCAGTCTCAGAACATCTTCACAACCACATCAAACCGGAGATGTTTCAGACACATGCTCCAGCTTCACTTCAGCAGCAGGTCTGAGTTAAACAGATCATTTTACATCAGAGCCAAAATAAACTTACGTGCGTGCAATAGTTCACCCAAAAATGAACATTGCGTTATCATTTACTCGAGTAGTTCCACCGGTATGAATTTCTTTGTTCTGCTGAACACAAAGGAAGATATTTTGAAGAAAGCTTGTATCCAGGCTGTTTTGGGGTCACCAATGACTTCCATAGCAGGAAAAAAGATATTATGGAAGTCAATGGTGACCTAAATTTTCTTCAAAATATCTTCCATTGTGATGTCTATTATATATATATATATATATAGTTTTAATAGCTTTTAATGGTCTGCCACAACTTCCAGTTGTGACAACTATTACCTAACCACACGTCTACACCCAATTACTGATTTGTCAGCATCTTGTGACACATTTATTGTGGACCGCCAACTCGGCATAGAACATTTATGTCCTTGAGTGACTAACCGCTTACCTGTAATGACGTTAAATGCCAATTCATCCACACTTTGTGACATTTTGACTGCTGTAGGCTTCTGACTTATGCAACAACACAGTCAATTCAAGCTCAATCCGTGTCAAAAAAAATCTCACGGCCTCAGTTAAAAAAAATGTTGAGTGAGGAAAGATAACTTTAATAAGTTCCTCTCCTTTGCAATTACTTTGTTGCTAAATGCTGCCATTGTGCCCATGAAGAAGAACAGGCAATTATTTATCCTAATTTAATGGCATTCTTCTACAGCAGGTTTTCAATTTGGGCCTGAGCGGCCGTACATTAATTTTAATCTTGCCTTGAAACTGTCTAAGGTAAACAGTAACGTCCAGGCACAGAGGTGTTCCGACAGTTCAGCTCATAATAATGATGAAAATGATGTTGTAGCTGACAAAAACAGATCAGTAAAAACATCAAATAAACTGCGAGGAGTAACGTGAGCTAAGATACTCATGTAGACATAAAGAAGTAAACAGAAAGCAAGATCTTTTCTTTTTATGGTTGTTTTGTTGATGCATGGTTATTCTCAGTCGAGATGGTTAAGAATATATAGTGGAAGAGAAACAATAACGAGCCAACATGTAAGAAGATGCTACATGTCGCCTTAAAACCCATACACTTACACCTATAGATCATTACACTCAGCTATTTTTATTATAAGCATGACAAAATTCAACTTAAAGAGAAGGCAGGGAGTTTCATCCACATCTAAGTTGCATATTGCAACCAGCAGGATACTCATTAAAACTTTTGTCCTAAGTGAGAAAAGGCGCCAGCTGTGAGCTCCCTGCTTTTATTTCACACGTGGTAACCAAAAGGGCATGTATTCATTATGGAACAGTAAGAATTAGACGAATATACTACGAAGTATACTTTATAGAATTTCTCCAAACATTAAATTGTTGTTTGATTATACTATGAATAAATAAATGTAATAAATAAATAAAATAAAAAACACATCTTTTGGAATTTATTCAGAATTACTATCCAAGAATTTTTTTTTTTTAGCCCCAAAAACATGCCCCAGTGAAGGTACTGTACTGTC
The DNA here is from genome assembly GCA_032361065.1 of Enteromius trimaculatus. NCBI lineage: Eukaryota > Metazoa > Chordata > Actinopteri > Cypriniformes > Cyprinidae > Enteromius > Enteromius trimaculatus. The sequence continues at coordinate 3,629 of JAUMHP010030974.1, read as the reverse complement.
ACAGAACTCTCTCCAACCCATCAATAAAAAGCCAATTTCAGGCTTTTCAGGTACATTTAATTAAATTAATTAAATGACAAAAACTATAACAAATATATTTGTGTGTGTGTGTGTGTGTGTTTTTATACTAGTGCTGCCAAATGAGTGTGATTAATCGCATACAAAATCTAAGTTTTTGGTTACATAATATATGTTTACTGTTTGTTATTATGTACTGTATATATAGATACACATACATATGGTATATGTTAACAAATATTTACATCTATAAAGTATATGTATTTATATTATTATATTTTATATTATAAAAATATTTAATATACAAACAACATATTTTCCTTAAATACATATACATGCATGTGTTTGAATACATTTAAATTACACTTTATTGCTTTTATTTTTAGCAATAATTAATTGCCTGACAACACTTATTTATACACACAGTGTTGAAAATGAATTTCTTTACATGCTACATTTAAACTAAAAGGGCGAAGGTATTTGTTTCTGTGAAATATAATAAAGCGTGCAGTACAGAATGAAAAAAATAACAAGTGAATGAGTGGGTTGGTGGATAATAAATTAAGCTTTTAAAGTCGCTTAGAGAACAGTTGAATAATTGATGAGTAAACATTAAATGTGAGGATGCTTTCCCAGCTGTATCCAATATTCTTTATTGGATCAGTGCAAAAAAAACAACAACTTTGCATTATAACTGCTGGAAATTTACATAGAAAAAAGTATATATATGATAACAATCATGCTAATGAGCTCTATGAAAAAAATTTGCCCTGATTTCATTAAGCCTTGCGGGGATCCCTCCAAAACCACTTAGGACTAATGCACATTACTGTCTCTCTAGTACAGCAGCATCTCTACCAGTTCACATTTTATTACTGAGGGAGCTTATTTATCAGATGCACAGTGACTTAGAGCTCAGAATAGGCCATTTTCTGTCTATTATAAAGCATTATTGATAAAATGACAGTGCATCACTGCCTCCTGAGAACATGTGTGGCTGGAAGAGGCAGTGTCAGTAAAAGAACATTAGTCTTCATCTCTGCTACATCTCTTCCCTTCTGTCACTAGGCTGAATACAAATCAAGACGGAAAGAAGTGTCCTGTCAAAGCTTGTGGTTAAATTTAGTTGACAGCAATGGTGAGATGATGTGCTGACGGTGCTAACAGAAGTAGACTGTCAATGTTTAGGTGAAACCCAATGAGCTGGGGAATTTAATAGAAAAGAAAGTTGAGAAAGAAGGGCAAAATGTAGCGTTTTTTTAGGCTGCTATTTACAGACTGACAGAAGTCAGTCATTATTATTTATCCTGTCAATCAGCTAGAGACACAGCTCTGTCTAGGTGCGGTGTTCCTCAATATAATGTCTACTAGAAAGAGTTGAAAAAAAAAAAACCAACAACTGTATTTTAAAACAAGAATTTGATTTGAAATATCTGAATGCAATTTAACACAGCATTTTAAAGGGTTAGTTCACCTCAAAATGAGAATTCTGTCATTAATTACTCACCGTTATGTTTTTCTAAACATGTTTCCTGAATGTTCATCTTTGGAATACAAATTAAGATATTTTTGATGAGATCCGAGAACTATCTGACCCTCTATAGACAGCAATACAACTGAAATGTTCCCAGGTCCAGAAACATATACTGTAAAAAATGGCTTTGATTTTAACAGTAAAAAACTGTGAAAATGCTATGGGAAAAAACTGTTAAATAGTTAACGATAAATTCCTGTAAAATTTACAAGGTAAAAACATTAAACTGACATATCCAGAATCATGGATTTGCATTTCAAATTTTGTTTGAATTTGATGGGATTTTTTTAAATAACTCGGTTTCTTAGTTTTTTCTTATCAGTTATGTTTATTAGGGTTGTGAACATTACATGTGTTCATTTAACATAATTAAATTAATGTTTAATGCATATGTCAGTTTGTTGAGTCTCACCATGATGGTGTTTAGTGTTTGTGTGAATGACACTGAGCACCTTCTACATATGTGCATATTTACAAGCTGCTTGTGATGGGCTTTGGTTCATCATGTGACTTTCTCATTATCACCTGCATTTGATGCTTACCAGTGTATTTCTAACCTACAAAACAGATTTCAGTACTGTAATAGCTTGGTATAATAACATTGTATCAGTTAATGAAATTATGGTATTTAACTGTAAATGAAACTTAAAACCTAAAACGTTGTTACCGTATTAATTACGGTCACATTCTGGCAACTGGCAGTTTTTTACCGTAATTTTTTTACCGTAATTTTTTTTACAGTGTAGGAAATACATCAGAAAAAGCAGTCCATGTGACATCTGCTTCAGTTTCACAATGCTACAACACATTTAATGTAATCAGCCATGTGCGAAAGCACACATAAAAGTAATCTGCGGTTGTTAACGTTTAAAAGAATCCGCACATATGCATTACAATACTCTCTAAAATGCTGGAAGATGTAACTCCAGGGAGAAGAATAGATGTCACATCCTACTTATTACATTTCTGGATTTGGGATCATTTAGTTGTGTTACTGTCTATGGACAGATATCCCTCAGATTTCATAAAAAATATTTTAATTTGTGCTCCAAAGATGAACGAAGGTCTTATGGGTTTGGAAAGACATGAGGGTGAGTAACTTATGCCAGAATTTTAATTTTTGGGGTGAACAAACCCTTTAAAGAAAAAAAAAAAATTCTCATTTAATTGGACATTCAATACTGTCAATATTGGGTTTATCAATATTGCTAATATATCAATAATTTAAGTTAACTAAACATGATTGTGTTCATTGGTGAGTCATTGAATCATTCTCTTAAAGATTTATTTGAAAATTTGAAAATGCAAACAAAACGATTTTCTGAATACCTGCCAGTTCAAAGAATTGCTGTTGATTTATGTTCAAGAACCTCTTGTTCATATGACATTACTTAAATAAATGTCAATTAAGAGTATTGATACAGCAACAACTAAATGTAATTTATTGTATTGGCCATTCTACTTCCTGTTTTCTACAGTACCTCAATTCAAAAATGTATTTCTGGTGAGGACGGGAGAGGACATCTCTCACCCTAGGGGAGCCACTGCGATTCAGGGGACGAAAAAATAAAGCAACTGCTTATCAGGTACCGAAGTGAATGAGGCCAGAGTCAAAGAAGACTATTAACAAATGGATCTGATATGAATGCAATTTTCAGTTCATTTGGACAGGAATCACGATAAAGACCTGAATCAGTTGGCAAATAGCAAACTTTTCGTTTCTAATCTTTTTTGCAGAAGGTTTTTAAAAAAATATTTTTCTCATTTGTGCCTTTCATTCTCTTTGAACAATGTGCATCAACAGTGCTCCCCAAACTTAGCCCTATTTCATATCCAACAGATAGGGCTCTGTTTCACTTTCTCTGGGAATCAGTTAGTCATTAATAAAACATGAGACAAGATAAGATTTTAAGCACAGAATTACAATTTGCCAAAATGACTGAAACCTGATAAAACATTAAAACGAAGTGTTTTAAATTAGCATTATTTATGACTGTATTAGCTGTAAGGAATCAGGGTGAATCAGACACTTAAGATTCGATCAGAACGTTGAAACACAAGGAGCCGAATTCCACAA
>JAUMHP010030629.1:0-13801 GCA_032361065.1 Enteromius trimaculatus | reverse complement strand
TCGCGTCGCTGAACACGCCCACATCCGGTCGTACGGCCGCTGTCGCTCTCGTCGCCGGAAATCGCCAGCTCTCCATTGAAATTAATGGGATCGCGTCGCTTTGTCTCTGCGTGTAAATTTATTCAAAATGTGAACACTTATAAGAATTTGACACATTGTGCTAAATAATACATTTTAAACAAAAATTTGTATTGTCATTTTAATATTTTGCTTTATTTTATTTAATTGAGTTTTTTTATTTGAATGTTTGGAAATTATTTGTATATACTTTAAAGATTGTGGTTTACATTGTGTGTAAACAAATCTGAGCAGCTGCTCATGCATGTTTTGATGTGTTTATAAGTGAGGCATTGCTGTCGATTAGATTTTAATTTGCCTTGCTAATTTAAATTTAATGTTGAAATGATAATTAAGTGGTTCGTTCAGAGATCCAACCTGGTGTGTGGAGAAGAGAAGCTTCTGTCAAGCTGTAGGCCAGTGGCAGGAACAGGCTGGACATAAATCCTGTGGGACTTTGTTTTGAATGTCTGGAATTCCAAGCATTCCAACGCACAGTGGAGAAAAGTCCTGGGAGAATCGTGCCATTATCCCACAAACGAGCCCTCCCATTCTACGTAGTGGGACAGAAACGCCTCATATTAATGCCAGACAGGAGAGAAAACCTCAGATAGATGGAACACTGTTTTTTTTGTTTTGTTTTTTCTTCTTCTTTTTCAGTGCAATGTTCTCGCTTACGTTTAAATGTTACATTTGCAGGTTTCAAGAAAAGTGATCATGATGTGTGATGCGAGTGAAATGTTGGCAGCTGCTCTGGAGCAGATGGATGGCATCATTGCAGGTACAACTAAATTAATGAAAAATACTATATACAAATTTTTGACAGTCATCAATATTAGAAATAGAAATATTGGAATTATTTTTTTTTTTTTTGTGGAAATGCACATACGCGAACTTGCAAAACTGCACAGTGAGTGTTTCTGCAGATTTGTGAGAGTATGCGCAGTGAGCAACATTACAAGGCTTTTCCATTATTTCAGCACTGATGAAATCTAATGCTTATTCAGTATGCAACCACAGTATTGTCCATCTCTGGGAATGACAGGGACACATCAGAGAAAAAAAATAAAAGCCTTTACTTGGGGCAGGAGTGAGTCTCTTGAAGGTTATGCTTTTCCATTCACTCTGTTATTATGGCACTGGACGTCCAGCTGTTTACATCATCTGAGCCACCCGAGCAGTGCGGTCACAGTCATCCAACCTATGTTTTGTTTTGGAAAGTGCTGAAAGTAACTGGAGCAAAACATGCAGATCAGATCTGAAAAGTGAATTCACTTAAGAATTTGATTTAAAATTAAATAATTTCTGTCTTTTGCTCGCTCTCATTTCAAATTCATTTTTAGGGAATACAACCACACAGTCGTGTATAAAAAAAATACCACAAGTAGTCTGTTCAGTTTGTGCACTGTATTACAGTTTATTCAATTGTACATGAATGGAACCCAGTAATTTTGACTCATCCAAAAATCCTTCTCTGATCCGTCATCCCTGCACTTGCTTCAGGTTCGAAGGCTATGAACTACACCAATGGGCTCTTTGATTGTCAGTCACCAACTTCACCCTTCCTGGGCAGCCTTCGGGTGCTGCACCTCTTGGAGGACCTGAGAGCTGCGTTGGACTTGATGGATCCCGAGGAAAAGGAGAGTCTGCGCAGTCAGGTGTCCGAAACTACAGCTGAAGGTCTGATGGAGTGGCTACAAAACCGCCTGGTGGGTTTTGAGCAGACTTTTTTTAAGAAGAAACTAAAATGGGAAGCTTTAATAAAGTATCTTTTTTTTTTAAATAATATTTGCATTTGCAAGTTTTATAAACGGATGAAAAAAAAATTACTCTACATGAAAAAATTTCAGTAGCATTTTCCTTCAATGTATTCATCTGTAAGTCTGACGTAAGATTTTCTCCCTTCGCGTTTTCCATCCTTAACTCCAGTAATGATTCATCTGGATTAAGCACATTTCAGCTCCCCGGTCCTTTTTTCCATATTCAACCTGAAGCATGCTTGCTTTGTAAAATTTCCATTCCTGGGCAGTAAAACGTTCACATGCATCTCGTATAGCAGAGTATCATCTATTTGAACCCCACATGACTCACCAATGGCAGCATGTGATTTTCTTTTTCAGGTCCCATTGGCGTCTGACTTATTATGGTTATATCAGTTCATTTCACTGCATTTTGTTGCCTGTCCTGAGCTGTCTATTTCAGATATGCAATATATGTGGCACACCACGCAAGGAAACTACATGTAACACTCTGAGGATTTGTTCATGTTTCCAGACCAATGGCCATGGATCTGCAGCAGGGGATTTGGTCTACCAGGAGCGACTCTCTCGCTTGGAGAGTGACAAAGAATGCCTAGTGCTCCAGGTGAGTTGTCAAAACCAAGTCAAGAGACTTTGTGGGTTGTGTGGGATTTTTCTTGTCAGATCTGAAGTTGTGTGCCTCTGCTTTCCTATTAGCTGTCATTTAGAAACTACAATTGCTGCATTCGAAATGTCACGCATCACACACAACTCGATAAGTATCCACTCTGATTCCCCAGGTAAGTGTTCTGACAGACCAGGTGGAAGTTCAAGGAGAAAAAATAAGGGACCTAGACTCGAGCCTTGAGGAACACCGCATGAAACTGAATGCTACAGAAGAGTTGCTACAGCAGGTGTGTGATATCTTTTTATTTTTTAAAGCCCAATAATAGAAGTGCATTGTGTTTAAGACGCATTGTAAGAGTGGTCAGCATCAAAGCAATATATTTTCAAAAAATAAAAATCATTATGTAAAATGTGTGTAGGAGCTGCTTAGCAGAAGTGCTTTAGAGAAGGAGAAACTGGAGTTGCTGACTGAGGTATCAAGTCTGAAACTAAAGCTAGCTGCTGCAGAGGGGGACTGCAGAGAAAGTGAGGTAAGGAGTACATGTTTGCACCATCACCACCGTGAAATTTCATAGGGCACAGAGTCCCACAACCCTAATAAATGGCAGTCTCCAGTCATTAATCAGAAACTTAAAAGTGCTCTGAATGCAGAACTGAATGCACTGTACTGACAATCTGAACATTTAATGAAATTAAACCTGGCTATTATGGTTTGACCACCCTGTGGTTTCCATAGAGACATTCATTGCTGCTTAAGCCCCAAGCTTTATCCAGCAGAGGGTGAGCGCAAAACACAGAGTGCCAGAGCCATTTCCTGTTATAAAGGGTTTTTTTTTTTTTTTTGCCCTGGTTGAGTCCAGACTACACTGGACCCATTCAACTTTCTCTCACATGCAGGAGCCCAAAGGGGAGTTTCAGTTTAAAAAAATTCACGGTGGACCAAAAGAATGGGCTAGGTTTCCTCTGTGTTGGATTAAGTTATAAGTTTCAGGGTTTTTTCCCACTTTTTAGTGTCCTTGAGGCATTTTTTTTTTTTGGCTTAAGGATACACAAAAACTCAAAGCATTTAGCATCACAAAATTCTTCTTGACTCTTTGACGTATAGATATCTTGGTCTTGTTCCTCAGGGTCTTTATCAGGATGTGAAAGATATGCGCCTTCAGTTGACTTCTATGGAGGACGAGAGACAAGAGTATGAGAGAAGTCTTAACTCTACCAAAGTACGAGTGCCTCACGGTCAGGTGATAATTACACAACATAAGATTAACAGCAGTGAAGTGTAACAGCAAGCGCTTGCCTATGAATCAGTTAACCACACAGAGAAATCCTTGTGTAGCCCACCCTAACCTTCATGACTAGCCACTGGAATGTGCCAAGCTAATGAACTTTATCCACATGCTCAAAGCAGGGCAGATTCATGAAAAATCATCTCTCTTGCATTCTGTCACTCAGTGTTTTTTTTTTTTTTTTTTGCACATTGAGAAATGGCATTTCTCATCATTTTCTTGATAAAGCTATATTGGTAGATAAGTAAATTTGAACTAAGTAAATTTGGGGATGGCACATGGTGAGTTTATTTATTTTTAGCTGGAATGTACTGGGAGCGTTAATTGTGGTTTTTATTGGTCAGGAGGAGTTGATATCACTGCAAAAGCTGTTGGAGGAGAGAGAACAGGCACTTGGAAGACTTCAGGACCAGGCCGTGTCAGAAGCCCCGAACACAGAACAGTCACAAAACCGAGAGAAAGGTATATGAACATTCTGCTTTATCAACAACATGCCAATGTCACTTTGAAATGTAACCAGAGGGGATTCAGAATCTAATTTAAAACAATTTGTACAGAAAGGTGAACGGTTGCATTGTGGATTAGGTAATTAAATGTGAGATTTTATCTGGTTTAATGTAACTTGTGATCTGTAAAACAATTAAATTATCTTATCTTATTATTTTATGGACCATCATTGTTTACACTGATTGGCATACTTATGGAAAACATGGCTAGTCGTAGACTTTTGGTCTCCTTGTGTCACATTACGCAGCTATTAAATCCATTCTTAAATGCATGACACAGGAACAAAAACATTTTTGTGTTGTTATGGAGAAACTATCCCAGCGCACTGTAAGCTTAAGAAAAACTGTGTTGGAATGTATGAGGTATATGAAGGTTTGTATTACACGTCTAGACACGCTTTTTGATTGATGGTGACCTGGTTTTGGCTGCAGACTCCCCTGCTCTTAGAACTCTGATTTGCTAGATATGCTTGAGTTGTCTCACAATATTTATTCTTGACTGCAAATCATCTTTCCTTCCAAAAATGACGAGTATGCACTTTCTGGGGTGTTTATTCTAGCGATTCCAGAGACACAAAAAAAGGTCTCAATTTTGTTCTGAAATATTTAGCTGTTGTATGCCATAACCTTATTTCTGGAGTTGTTTTTGTGTGTTCAGACATGGAGGTGCAGAGAATGAGGAGTGCTGTTGAGTCTCTGAAGGCAGCTAATGAAGAGAAGGTAAACAATATGATATCCTGCTATTTTGCTGTGATGATCACATTAACCACCTGCCAGCACACACATTATTTCACTAACTTTGGCTTTAAATTAAACCATCTTCATAATCTTTCTAATTAGTCAGTATTTGCCTAGATGTACACATGTAGAAGTAGATATTACGTAGACCGTACCCAGCCAAAAGGGTTTCTTTATGATACTTTTATTCAGCGAGTTTGCATAATTTTTTTTATAAAAAAATAAAATAAAAGCTGTACTTTGGGTTTAAATGTAATATTTTACATATTGTAAAATTAAAACAAATGTGTTTGTGTGTGTATTAAATTTATTTGTATCAAAAAAATTGTAATTTAATTATTTATTTGAATTTAAAATGATGATAAACTTCATATAGTTTTATCTTCATTTTTTTTTAGGATTTGAAGATAAAAGAGCTGCAGCAGTCTCTCATCCGTTTCAAGCGAGTGCAGGATATGGTGATGTCTGTACAGGCATCAAAAGGTGAGATTGTCCTTGGCACATTTTTATGTCGTCTTCTGTTTATCTCATTTTTGAGGGGAAAAAAGAATGCTCACATTGCAGTGGCACACTAAAAACAAATAACAATATCTCATTGACACAAAATTGGATCCTGGATTATTTCAATATTTATAAGTATATTTATTAATTGTACAATCCTTTCTATTTCTCTAAGTTCTGCTATAATGTAAAACCACTGATCTTGAGTAACGTGATTCCAGTAATATTTTTAAATACCATTCATTGCTTAATCTGTATCAGGTGTCTGTTTTTCCTGTTGTCTTTATGACATTTAGACAATAGATTATTTTGATCCCAATAATTTGTTTCCCAGAAAGTTTTAGTCTGCATCTCAGTCTAATAGCTTGGCTGATTTATCCTGTCTTATGACTTGTGCTGTTTTCCCAGACAAACCCAGGGATGAGGACACAAGAGAAGGGCTGTGTGACACCGAGATGGTCTCCACAGGAGGCACAGAGGAAACTGATGAAGTATGAAGGGTCTTACACAGACACACACTCACACACAGTTTGTGTACACAGGATGTTCCTCAGACTTCCTTTTAGACCCCCTCCTTGCAGTACTTTCATTGTGATGGTCTGACAAAGAAGAACAATTTAACCATAACATTTTTTTGGATGAGACAACGTCTCTGTTGTTTTTGTATGGGAGCAGCATCCTGTGATTTCAGGTCATTTCAGACCAGTCACTGCCTGCTCCTCTTGTCCATTGAAATCCGATTCCTCAGGGAAAATACTTTTCTCAGTGCTGTTCTCTTGCATACTCCACTCAGTAGTGTTGATGTTTTTCACACAGCCTCAGCACATTCCATGTTCGGAGCTGCTCCCTGAAGTGATCGCACACAAACCTGCAGCTGAGGCCAATGACAGGTCTGTTTACTTTCTGTAGACATTTGTTATTTAAACTGTGTTCATACAAAGATATATTGATGTTCAGGCATTTTTCATGACTGGGGAACAAAGTTCAAAATTGAGAAAAAAAAAAAAAAAATAGATCAATAGTCTGTTCAAAATATAATAAAGCTGCACTTTCTATGAGTGAGGGCTTAAAATGTAACATTATTATTATTATTATTATTATTATTAAGAAAATTTATGGTAGTAATAAGTAAAAAAAAAACTGCTAAAATTCATTATCTTCCATATCAGGGATTTGTGCTTTTATTGCTCATATTTATTAAAGTGTATTATTACATTATTGAATTTGTGATTTGTTTTGATTTCTTCCTAATGGTTTTCAGTGTCTCTGAAGTACAGCAGCCTGAAAGGACTCGTTTGACAAGCAATAATGAGGTACCAACTTAATTAATCTGAGAAACTGTAAAAAAGATGCTGTATAAAGGTTGGAGGTTTGCATATTTAGGTTTCTGTCACCCCCTGTTGGTTGAAAACTCTGCTTGCACACAGTAATGCAGTGGCACTCATGCAAGCACAATGGCTCCCCCTTAAGCCAGTACACTTTACTAGTTAAGTGTAAAATTAGATCAACATGAGCCTGACAAAAAGCTCTATTAACAGTAAAACAATGTTTTTGGCTGCACTGGACACTTTTTATAAATGATGCTAATAACTAAACTGTTTAGAGCCAATCATTTGGCAAAACAAAAACTGAAATATCTTTACCAACAACTGCAACTTGCTTGTAATATTTTAGGACGAAGCCAGTAAAAATGGGGGCTCTTCAGTCTCTCCGAGTTTTGGCTCTAAAAAAGCACGTTCCTCTTTTGGACGTGGCTTTTTTAAGATCAGAGGCAACAAGATGACAAGCACCTCTCTCAATCTGAGTGAGTGAGGCCAAACACTTTCTGTTAAAACCATTTAGATTTTAAAAACTGCAAATGTTTGACCTTAATGAACATATGAAATGATATATGGCAGTTTTATCCTGTTAATGAATGATTGGCTTGGCAGTTGAAGGAGAGAGCAAGGGGACTGAGCACTTGGATTTGGCTGGAGTGCAAACTCAGAAGCCCAAAGCATTAGACACACTCTCACCTGAAGGGAAGAAGAAATCAAAGGGGATCATGAAGTTATTTGGAAGGTCTTTTTAATGCATTTAATATATTGAAAATAAACTCTAGTGTCTATAAAAATGAAAATACTAACTTTTGTTTATCCCTGCGTCAGAATGAAGAGAAGTCAATCCACCTCCGATGACCTGGACGACTCTCCAGACTCAGCATTTAGGAGAGGTGGAGTACGAGCCACAGCAGGACCTAGACTGGGCTGGTCACGTGATCTGCCACGAAGCAATAACAAGTGCATACAGTTTGTTTAAGGAGCTCTTTCGCTGTTTCTCCCCCCATGCACTTCAACTGTAATACTGTAAATGTCTGTCACTATCAGTGAGCTGGACAGCCCGTTTTCACGCTGGAGTAAAGAGCAGGTGTGCGAGTGGCTGAAGAACCAGGGACTGGACTTGTATGTAAATCAAGCTCAGCAGTGGATCAGCTCTGGACAGATGTTTTTGAAGGCGTCTCAGCATGATTTGGAAAAGGTCTTTGGAAAAAGCCTCACATCATGCATGCACATTTTATGTCTTAACTTAGGTTATTCTGTGGCATGCATGGCATTTCTGTCTGTGTTTCAGGAAATGGGCATCAGGCATCCTCTACACAGAAAGAAATTGCAGCTGGCTGTTCAGTCGCTGGGCTCCGAGGAGGAAGATGCCAAGGGGAAACTGGACTACAACTGGGTTACTCGTAAGTGAGAGTCAGGATTTTTCAAATTTTCTTTTTTAATAAAAAGTTTAAAGGGATTGTTCACATAAAAATTGTTAATTCTGACTCACCCTCACGAATCCTTTTTACATTTAATTACAAAGCACGAGAACCAATAATGTTGTTGTAATTATCTCAAAGGATGGCTGGATGATATCGGCCTACCTCAGTATAAATCTCAGTTTGATGAGGGCAGAGTGGATGGGCGGATGCTTCACTATATGACTGTGGTAGGTGTCAAATAAATATAGAACTACAATATAAATATTACATTACCTTTTTAAAACTTTTGTTTTTAAATTAATACATTTTTAGCAACCGTTATTCTAGTCTTGTTCTAAAAAAAAATCATTGGTTAGGATGACCTGTTGGGACTGAAGGTGGGCAGTGTGCTTCACCATCTCAGTATTAAGAGGGCCATCCAGGTGCTGCGTATCAACTGCTATGACCCCAGCTGCCTCCGTCGCCGACCGACAGAGGTAGCACACCCTGCCATCATACTACCACTTAGCTCCATTCACTTTGAATACGACTTTGATTTTTTGCTGTATTTTTCCCCCATTGACTAGAATAATCCCACGCCAGCAGAAATCTGTCAATGGACCAATCACCGAGTGATGGAGTGGCTCCGTTCAGTGGATCTAGCAGAGTATGCACCCAACCTGAGAGGAAGTGGAGTCCACGGAGGCCTAATGGTACATGCAATGGGGTTAGAAGAAATCACATTTCTATTCAAGTTGTTTTTGCTTATTTAATTTTTTTTACCTATGTTTCTCAGGTTTTAGAGCCTCGGTTCAATGTTGAGACGATGGCTCTGCTTCTCAACATCCCACCAAACAAAACTCTGTTGAGACGTCACCTTGCAACCAACTTTCATCTTCTGATTGGCTCAGAGGCACAAAGGCTGAAGCAGGAGTATCTCGAAAACCCAGATTACACTGTCCTGACAGCTACAGCCAAAGTTAAGGCAAGTGTGTAAGGTTGGGTCTTTGAATGTCACTGTACAACAGTAAACCGCTGTTTAGAAACGATCTTCTCGTCCTTTTAGCCAAGACGTCTGTCATTTGGAAGTTTTGGGACATTGCGGCGGAAGAGACAGGAAGAGACCGAAGAGTATGTTTGCCCCATGGATGTGCTGATGCCTCAGAGCAGCAGTTTCAATAAAGGCCCTTGCGTATATGAGGAAAGCTTGGATCAACTTGAGCAGGTTTGGACAGTTCCACTCACTAGGATGCAATGCAGCTAAACTTGTAAATCATATTTCATTTGCCAAGCTTTATTAATTTTTCTGCTCATAGTTGGATATTATTTGTTTAAATGCTGTTGTGCAGATGGAGGACTCTGAAGGCACAGTGCGAGAGATCGGGGCATTCTCCGAAGGAATCAACAACCTGACTGTAAGACAACTACATAACATTCTAGCTGTGCTGTATCTGGTGCGGTCTCTCTTGTTCTTACCTCAGTTCCTCCTGTGTTCTCCAGAGCATGCTAAAAGAGGATGAGTTCTTCATTGAAGCATCCTCCTGTTCACCTGAAACAAGCACCATTGATGACGATTAAGACTTATTTGAGCATTGACAAGACGCCTGTAGCTGTGAAATTTGAACAGTTGGAAGTTACTGTGATTTTACTATGAATGCAATAAGCTCCACTCACAGTGAAACTCAGAAAAATGACACCGCAAATGCAATAGAATGCTATTTATTCATTTAGGATCTGCAGTATCTACAGAAACAGTATTTATAAGTGTTTGCACCAAGCTAAAAACCAAAGACAACAAATCAAAGCAGCAGTTAGTTTTTAATTATTGGTATTGTCTTTCCTTCTTTTATATCCTAGGCTATTCGTTTGTGACTGTTTGCTGCATGTTTTCATCATTTTCTAGTTGGATGTTTACGTATTTTATTGGGAGGGAAAACGGTTATTTTTGGCTGCAAACTCTTGATATTGTTATACCATGTACTATGTACTGTTTTATGCATGTGTAAGTCAAAGAAATTCAATTAAAACTATTTTTTCCTGAGTCCAATCTGTGATTTTTAGATGCATTATATGTAAAAATAAATATATTAGTACCTCTCATTCAAATGAGGTTTTTATCAATGAATCTATAAAAATTGTCTAGTGCTGTTCACCATCCTGCAAAGTGCTTCATGTTTATTTATTATGAAGACAAAGATAAACATCACTTTAAATACAGGCCCACAGAAAAACACCTTGCATAAAAATGTTGACATTCTCTAAAATCTCTTCCTGGTGAGCCACTTTCCAGAGTTTATCTTCAACCTGATTAAAAACACCTGAAGCAGCTAATTATTGTCTGTAGGCTTAATAGACACAGACAGTTTTGTTGGATTCCATGTTTCTAATTAAAATGCAATAATTTTTTTTATAAAAATATAAAACTATTATTATAACTATTGCTGTACCTATTATCTTCCTCTGTAAAATTGGAGCCCACTGGGTATGGTTTTATACTAAGGCTCAAACTGTGATGTTTGTTAATGAAACAAAATTCAGGTCTTGCAGGCTCTACTAACGAGCTAATTGGATTCAGGTGTCTCCTCGTTTAACACACCTGATTCCACTTAGCTCGCTAATAGAGACTGCAAGACCTGAACTGGGTGTGTCTGATTAAGGAGACATACAAAATGCGCAGGGCGTCTTCCAGGACACACCCAATTCAGATCTTGCAGGCTCTACTAACGAGCTAATTGGATTCAGGTGTCTCCTCGTTTAACACACCTGATTCCACTTAGCTCGCTAATAGAGACTGCAAGACCTGAACTGGGTGTGTCTGATTAAGGAGACATACAAAATGCGCAGGGCGTCTTCCAGGACACACCCAATTCAATTCTTGCAGTCGGTGCTAACGAACTAATTGGATTCAGGTGTGTTGGACGAGGGCGACACCTGAATCCAATTAGCTCGTTAGTAGAGACTGCAAGACCTGAACTGGGTGTGTCTGATTATGGAGACACACCCAATTCAGGTCTTGCAGTCTCTACTAACGAGCTAAGTGGATTCAGGTGTGTTAAACGAGGGAGACACCTGAATCCACTTAGCTCGTTAGTAGAGACTGCAAGAGTTAGATTCCAAAATTGAAAACATTAAATAACACTCAGTGGTTCAGTGGATAAAACACTGGACTTTCATCTTGGAGATCTGAGTTCAAATCCCGCTCTTACTTGTGGTTAATTGTTGCTGATGATGTTGAACTAAACATTAAAATACACCAAACCACTACAAACTATGTGGCTCAGTGGAAGAGTATTAACCTATCGTTCACAAGAACCTGGGTTCAAACCCCACACTTACTGTTACTCTTCACTGTTTGAAATTAAATTACTATTATCATCACATCCGAAACACCAAACTCCTCCGCAGATTTGGTGGCTCAGTAGATAAAAGACCCAACTTCAAATCCCACTATTGCTTATGTTAAGTTTCTGTCATTAAAGTATAGCATCTAGAAATAAGCTGAAAAATGTCAACAATTATAATGATTACAAAAAGAGTTTTACTGTCTAAAAATATATTTAAAATAAAAACATTTAAAAGCTAGAGTCTAAAAATAATATATTTTTTTATCTTTAATTTAATTATTAACATTTACATTTTGAATCTAATGTAAAAACAACAAGCAATGAATCACTAAAATCTGAATTTCATGTCTAAATAATATCCATAATTATAAGAATTACCTTTCGCACTTACAATTATAGAAATTAAATTAAAAAAGCACATTTTCAGAGTTAACAGCACATTATAAGAAATAAGCTACAGCAATCAACAGTGAACATCAAAAGTATCATCTCTCAGGCAAACACTTTAAATGAACGAATAAATGGTCTAATTAATAAACCCCTAATTTAAATGCTAAAAGATAGGTATGGATTTTTTCTTTTTAAATGAACTTGAAATCAGAAAAATGTAAACGTGAATCGACAACTCGCCTTCACGCGTTTAGCTGTTAAACACTACACTTTAGTTTCAGCAGTATTCAGTCCGCGTGCAGACACAACAAATCCAAAGCAGGTGAAAGAAACTGCTGGTTATTGTTTACCAGTTAACTTATTTCACAGGAGAAATGCACTGAGAGGAGCAAGTTACGCTACTTACAGGCGAGTGGCGTGAGGTCTCGGGTCTGCGCTGGATGTATCTCCTGATTTCTGCAGCGCGTGTCGGTTTCTCTGTTTATGTGCAGGAATGCGTCGAGTGACATAAAGAGTCTGTCTCAGATCTCTCATCTGCACTTTAAATCCGTCTTTAAGTGGTGCGGTGACCTACTGTCGTGTAAAAACGCATCTGCAGGTGCCTAACTGACCCTGGTGAGCGCTTGGATGAAAACTGCACTGTTTCTACCTTTACTTGTTACAGTACCAGTTTAGTTTGATCGCTGACAACTTCTAGTCTACTTTAACATTTGCATATATAATAAGATCGTATTTGCCAGTCAAATGAAAAATAAGTGGCCTCTTGTGATCAAGTAGCGTTAGTGTTCATCACATAAACTCCAGGTGGACCGTCGTAGATGAGAGCTGAGATTTGATAAGTAATTTTGTCAGGGTGTCGGACTGTAAAACGACGTCAAATTTACAGTTTTGGCTAGATTATCCCTCAACTGGTGCAGCAAGACAGATAAACGACTTACTGTCTGGATCCATGTACATGATGTACCACGGCTTAAAACATGTTGGGTGACCGGCCATGACCTCTGTTAACTCAGGACATAGGAGAATGCCTTTCTCTGTATGTTGGAGAAGACAAAAAAAAAAAAAAAAAGTAGTAGTAGTAAGTGGGAATAATTCTTAGTCATTACAAGGGACAAACTCTCTTGTTTGCTGATTTCTTATCAGGTCTGACCGCAAATGATTTTGGAGAAACACTTGTCATTATGTATCAGCCTCATCTTACAGCAGTTATGATATAGGAGCAGAGCTTTTAGAATTTAGAATTTAAACTGCTCTACACAATAAATGCAGATACCTGCTGGTCAAAATGGTGTAAATGCGATAAGAGCACAGTTCAAACATCCCACTGAACAATCGTCTTTGTCAGACGTTGAAATGACATCCCCTGACAAGCCAGCATGAAAGTTTTTATGAAGTTTTACTTGGCGTCCAAAAGACGTGTTCAGTGGGATGTTTAATGACAGCTTTTACAAATTAATTCCTAGACATTCATTTTGTTACATTAAATATTACATTAAATATGTTTTTTATTGGTTTTTAGATATTGCTTTGTTAGCTTTTTGGAGGGGTTTGGGTAATCAGGTAAATTACAAGTAACTATAACTCGTTATTTTTCCATTAAACACACAAGTGGTCAGTGGGTTCACCAGATTAATGTCCCAGCGGCTTTTAAGTGTTTTACCACACTTTTGCTGAAATCGCATGACCAGTCTGATACATGCTCTGAAACGAGTCAGTGAAGCAATGTTTCAAAATCATTGAAAAGCACAAAAGCATAATTGTTGTCCCTCCTATTATATAAAAATCAGCACCTGTAATATTGCAGCTATATGAACACGACATGTGATAGCAAAGTGAAGTGCATTCTTCATCCGCGCCACGAGGCGGCAGAAGCACTTTCAGTGACTTCGAA
>JAUMHP010030599.1:0-13805 GCA_032361065.1 Enteromius trimaculatus | reverse complement strand
TCACTCCTCAGGGGCCCTCCCCCCACTTGGGGCCCTGGTAATTTGGTCCCACTTTTCACCCAACTACGACGCCCCTGATTAGGATGTATGATTTTTATGCATTCATGACAACTGAATTCATTCTGAAACAAACCGTTTTCATTGTTGCTACTGATAATCAGGTTTGGTTGGTATCCAGTCGTGAGGTAAGATTTACCAGAATTTCATTCCTAATAGGCGATCTAAAAGGAAAGTGACCATGCTAATGAATGTTTCCCAGCAGCTTTCGGCAGATAAGTATAATTGCTGAATTAAGTTGAGCCCCATAAATATTGATGAGTAGGCATACTAAAAAGACCATAATAAATTTTCATTTGTTAAAGGCCATGACTCAGCTTCATTATAAATAAATCAGTTCAGCCAGCTCTCATCTGCCTATTGCAGACTGTTGGTAAAACCAAAGGTAAGTAAGCCTGCTCTTAATTAGATTGGGCACTTATTTGCTCCAAAAGAGCCAACAGCAAAAGGTTGAGTAGATTATGGGGAAAGGATGGACATGCTCTCAATTATTCAGAAGTATAGGTTCAGTACTGCATGGACAGCAAGTTTCCACACAGCCTTTTAAGAGCTTGAACGTTTCTGCTTGGTCAAGGCAATCGGTGTCCAATGTAAAATAAATAAACAAATAAAGCGCAAACCTCTGCAGATTTACAGTATAGCGTGTTTCCACTAGGCCTTAAATGCCCTTTTCACTTAAGCTCAGTTCTGACTATGAGCTGCTTTAGGGAATTATATAGGCTATAATCACATATTGCCATCCAAACGAATTGGAAAATCTTGGATTCGGATGCAATCGAAAAAAAAATAATTATAGGTTAGCCTACAGCAGGATTTTAAAGCTGTATCGTGAACACAAGTAGGTCTATGTAACTAATCCTGTATAGCTACTATTTGCTATTCTCGGACGTGAGGTCGTGTTTAAAAATAATCCATTTTAAATCGAACATGTTTTCAATCACCTCCATTTTGTTCTTCTGTTTTGAAACCAGGTTTTGACCTGAGCGTCTGTCATCTTCAAGGCCTTGGCGAGCGTGGCGCGCTCCGCGGACGCCAGGTACTTCTGCCGGTGGAAGCGTTTCTCCAGCTCACAGATCTGCACGCGGCTGAACGACGTGCGGGGCTTTTTCCGTTTCGGTGGAGTTCGGTTCTGGTACGGATGACCGATCCGTCGCGTCACGGAGAACGGTGAGAGAGCAGCTGGAAAAACAAACCAAAACAGGATTTAGGCGTGGGTATAGATGAAAAATATTTGCATTCAATAACAGTGAAATGAATAATATTCACGAAAAGCCAATAAATCTATGTAGGATGACGTAGGCCAATTATGTAATTAAATTTTGCTTAAAATTATGTTTTATTAATATAATAGCCTAATAATTGTACATTAAATGCAAATCGGCTTCTGGGTTAAAACATTTTTGTTTTGTTTTTTGCAATGTTTTTATTTTTAATGTCCTTAATATAGGGAAACCTTAAACTTGGAAGTAGCCTAAATTCGTGGACATTATAACAAACACCATGAGGGCCATACGGTGGTCTTTCAGAGCCGATTAAAATAACGTGAATATTCTGGAATATGTATTCAATCTGATAAAAACAAACATGATGGCGCGATATTTTAGAACCACGTTTTAAACAATAGAGAATTTGTGATTCCTCTTCCTGAACTCAATGTAGGGTTTGCTTAGGTTCCTACAGTTAATTCTGAGCGTCTGTTTTTAAAGTCCATCACCTTTAGCTTCAGCACATACATGGACAAATTGTATTTCAGGTTGATATCACAAAAAATGCTGGCAGCAGTGAACTCAGGCTCATTTCTCATTCAGTCCTTCTGTATTGTTTATCCATTATTCATAGTTTTACAACAGAGGTCTGATTGTTGCATTCAGAATTCTTTGTATGTAGGCCTATTTATTTGAATTTCTTTCACCTTTCCCCTTCTTACTGTTTTTTTCCTTCCACCAATGTTACTAGTAGAAGCAGCTGTGAATAACTGATGTGAACAGTTTGGCACATTTCCGAGATGCATGTAAGCCCAATTTAACACTATGAGTATATGTCACTTAATAGAAGTGTAAAAGCATTAAAGCAAATACTATTTACTGTATGTGAAATTATCAGAAATTGGGTTTTTGAAGTATATACGGAGACCACAAATGAATCCTAGACATGGTGAGACCTTTCCACTAAAGGGTAACAAACTGGAACCCAGTCAATACCTGTAAATGGCGTTTAAGTAGCTTTATATTATGGTGACAGTAATATTCTGATGTTTTAGCAGTGTTATGCACCTGAATGAAACGAAAAAAACATAAATACACACAGGTTGCACATTGATGTTAATTAGAACATTTCAAACAGCACCTGAATAATGAGCAGCTTGTGGCAAACTATCCTCACCGTTAGGTAAATACAAATAAGATTTTACACATTCAAGAATAAAAGGACCGAATATAATATAAGAATCAACCACTGGAAAAACTCAGCTAATATTAATTTTGCCCTATGCTTGTTACAAGTGTAAATGTACATTAAAAAATATATTTTTTTATAGCTTTTGCAGTGTTTGTGTGTATGTGTATATATATATATATATATATACACATACATACTGTATGGAAAAATTCAGCAGAAGCCAAAATTAATATTGAACAGCCGAAGGAACATTTTTACAAGGACTGTATACTGTGTAGATGCAATTCTGTTAAAAAAAAAAATGAGGGAGATTGCCAAAATATTATACTGCATCATTTATATTTGTGAAAATGGAATTAAGGAATTAGACCAGAATAACAAAATAATTGGTGTGCACTTAACACTTCACTTTGCAACCTGTTTTCAATTGAGTAAAACAAGAGAGTGACCTTCGCTCAATGTGTTTTGTTATTCTTGTGGCTGAACTTGGGTCTTTCAGCGGTTGGCTGGTCATGTGTGAAGACAGAGAGACAGGTTTTTGGCAGGTTGGAGATCTGTAAATGTCTGTTCTTGGCCCCTCAACTACATTCATTCACGTTCTTGTGTAATTTAAGATTCGTCCGTGGCTCTCAGAAGAACTTCTCAACAGTTCCCACTAGTCACGCTGGGGTTCCTCAAGGTCTGTCATGAGGTCAGTCTGACATTGAATCTGTTTTGGGCAACCACAGAGATGCAACTTAATTTACTCTTATACCTGATAATAAAAAAACAAGTTGACGTTTTTTATATATAGGCTAGATACTTTAATTTGATCACAACGTTCCTAAAGCTGTGAGATCATTAGTTTATTTGTCATATTTTATTAGACGCGCAAGAAAAAAGGCTTCTGATTGGATTTAGCGCATAGACTCTTCATTCCTTTTCGTAATTAGATTTGATTGCTTTTAATTAAAGCACTGAACTTGAGTGACAGGCGGCACGCGTCACCATCACTTAAGCACAAGGGTAATGATTCTAGAACGTCTGAGATCAAAATGATCAAGAAAAAATTATTAATTTATGTTTTTAAAATGTATTTTAGATGACGCCCATGTCTCCGTACTGTGGATTTTCTTTTTTTCCCGACGTGCTTAGTTAGCAGTGTTATTATTATTATTATTATATTTTCTGCTATATATCAGGTGTGCAGATTGCAGAACGAACTAATAACACATTTCCCAGAAACACACTTTGCAGATACATATGTGGGTCAAATAGAAACAAAAACAATCCCCGTATTCAGTCTCGACAGCAGAGGGAATTCTAAATGATAAGTCTGTGTAATAAAATTTATGGTGAGCGCATCAAAAAATCAAAGCTTGCCTTAGAGAATATGCGGCCAGTAATAAAATCAGTTATACGTGATATCACCTTCATGCGACAGCGCCTGCCTTTCCCATTGCGCATATTACCTTTGTAGAAATCTAATAAATATACATGTAATGGATTCAAAGCGCGATATTGAAATATAACATGGGCATTTGTCGCTATTTACGCGCAGTGAGGCAAAACAGAATGTGCCTTTAAATTTTCTCTCATGCTGGGAATTGAAATATCGAATAAAATAAAATAATTGTCAGGAAAAGCCATAAACCGTCCGCTCGTGAGCCTCGTAGTCCCTTCAGACACTGTCACCATGGCTACGCGGCCTCGTCTCAGTTTCATAATCATTTGTATTTATGGGTGGGAAAGATCATTATTGTCATTTTAGATAGAGGGGCATCCACATGCAATTTAATTTTCCAATTTCTCCAAGGCCAGTGATATCAGATTACGACCATCACCTGCCCCTTGTTGTGATGCAGCTGGACCCAACAGCCCCCACCACCAGCGGTAATACAAATAAATTTACCTACTGATGAATATACTGTTATGTGAATCAGTTCAAGCGACCGAGCCTTTTCAGAGAAGCGCGAAAACAAATGCAGACCGTTTGAATTAAGACACCGACACGTGCGTTTGTGTGTGTGTGTGCGTGTCGCCTATATTTAAAAATGGGCGATTATAGCATTTATTGTATTCCCCGAGTTATATTTAAAGGTTTCCTCCTTGCACGGCGCAGTTGTCACCAGTGGTGTTAACAGGAACAGAAAAGCCGCGCGTAAAGGCCGTTAACATCAGAGCAAAGCACCTGTGTTTATTGACCGGAGAACGACTGATCTGTTTGTGCATTTCTGGATTTTTATAAACTTGTAAACTGCCAAGGAGTCAATTAACAAAAAAACATGTGGTATAGCCTTTCATCGCCTCCCAATCCGGCATGATATGTCCGGCCTGCAGTGCATATCGAGTCTCATGCCTGTCCGTGCACCTTTACGCGCCTTGACACTTGTGGTGTAATGCAGAAATGCAATTCAAGCTGACGGAGAAAATAGTTGGAAAAAGAGAAACCTATTTCAGACAGGCATTGTGACTTGTGCATTCTGATGAATAAGTGTCTGTGGTTCCTTATTTGGGTGAGGTTGATAGAAAGGCACCAAAATATTAGCAATTTTTATACTATTGTGACCTATACATTTAGGATAATTTAATGTAAATACCTTGAAAACGAATAAAACCGCCTTAGAGATGTTTGGTTCAAATGCAGATATTTTTTACAGACACATTTGTTTATTTTTAATATTTTGTAATGTTTATAGGCTAGATACTTAAGTACTTAAAGATCTGAAATATGCCCTGCGTTACCTTGTATTCAGCGCAATTCAAAGGCACGGAAGAGATAAAATATAATAAACGAGTGGCCCAAAGTGACTATGAGTAAAATTGATAAGCATATTTACAAAAGAGCTTTTGCAGTTGACATATCATTCTCTCATTTTTAATAATTAATGAGAATAGAGCGGAATTCTGAATATTTAATGCGAAGAAATCCATATTCTTCTTCGTTTTCGTCTCACTATGAGTGACGTCATTTGAAGACACGAACTGACCGAATGGAAAACGGAGGAGGATGTTACGACTACAGACGAGACACAAATAACGTGATGCATATTTTCTTATTTATTATTTGGAATTTATTTACTAAAATATGCATTAAAATTGTATATTAATTTATGTATATCAAAACGTATATATTAAAAGAGCAATAATGTAATAAAAATGTAGCCTAATTGTTCGAGTTTCTGTAATCAAGCACAGGCGAGGCTATTTTTCAGAAACATCTTCAGAAGCTTTTTTTTTGGTCCCACTTGGAAATGTTATCCAAAATCGTCCTCTGTTGGATCTCTATTGGTATTACGTTTGCGTAGATTAAAACGATTTGTCAACATGCCATTACGCATTACTACTGGCTGTGGCAACATTTAGCTCCCTGCAACCACTGTATCATGATTCATTTGTCCTGAAGGCCCAGAGAGACAGTAGCTCAAGAATATAGACGTGACTGGTGTCATAAAACCATTCCACAAGAAACTGTGATTTTGAAAGCCACTCTGTTTTTTATGAGCAATACACACGTATAATATCCACATGCCGAGATGATGTTGGTTCTGCGGTGCGCCTGAGTTCAATCCAACATCCTGGCCTCTCTCAAATAAAATGAATTACTGTTCTGGTTTAAAAGATTGTCTAGTGTTACTCCTCTATTTTCAGATGTGTCGAGGGGTAAAGTGGGGTGTTTAAAGGATTTCCGATATTAATTCAAGCACAATGCAGAGCTGTTAGACATCAGATGTGTTTTAGCAGAGAAAAGGGGAAAAATGCAACTTAAATATAAACAATAATAATAAATAATTTTATAATTTTAAATAATAAAAAAAAAACCTTACACTACAAAAACATTAATTTTAGAGCAAAAAAAGTAGGCTATCTTAAATTATATGGGCCTATAAAATATATTTCTACGTTTGGAAAATTATTAGTCTATGTATGCCATTATGTATTACTGTATTTAAACGTGAATGTTACTTTTCAGTAGCAAAATTAATCGCTTTTTGTATTCCTTATTTTTAAGTTGCTTTGAATAAACGCTTCTACTAAATAAATAAATAATGTAAATGTTAAGACCGTTGTAAATTAACACCGCACAGTCAAACATATTTTAGGGAAAAATGGGGGCCTGAAAAATAAGGTGTTTTAGTTTTGAAATTCTTTGTATCTTACAATAACAATATAGATTATCGTTTATTCTTATAATCTTGAGATGTTTTCTATTTTAAAAGTAGCCGTGCAATTAATTTCAGTACAAAACATACCGTAGCACTTATTTTATATAGGCCTCGTTGTTTTTTATTAATTGGACTGCTGCTGATTTTACTACGTCTGCAATTTTTTATTTTATTTTATCGTCTTAATCTCGCCTATAAGAACAGCGAAATCCGCAATTTACGTTTAATCTGCAATTTAAAAAGACATTTAGGCAAAAAATCGTTCCGATCTTATAACGCAGTTTTGTCACTGTTAGCAGATAACATTGACCTTAAAAGTCAGCAACAAATGAATCGTCCGTCTTTGTTGATGCTGGACATAATTATACCTTCTTCTTTTTTTTTTTTCAAACAAAAGCAAGACTTAACCTTTTTTGGCAATGCTGTAAATATGTTCTAGTCTTACCGGTCAGCCGGTCTTTGGCAAATCTTCTGCTGCTTTCCATCCAGGGGAACGTGAAGCTGGAGGGGCTGCCCATGCTGTGCACCGTGGGTATCCCCGCCGCGATGCCCGGTGGATGGGCAGAAGTCGGCGGGTGAGGCGCGGGTGGCATGGGTCTGTGGGCCGGGACGCGGATGACACCACCTGCGTTCCCTGAGTTCACGTTAACGTTCATATTCATGCTCACATTCATGTTCATGTTTACGTTGTAGGAACCTGCCAGTCCCGCCGCCATCGAACAGGCCGGATTGTACACGCTGTTGTAGCCGTTGGCGTAGACGTTCGGCGCGAGCGCGTAGTCCGGCTCTCCGGTTCTGCTCGGCAGCATGCAACTACTCGGCTGGTCCGAGCCATTGAGAATCTGATCTATTCCAAAACTGATAGGTTCGTGCTGCTGGTGCGTCTGGTTCACCTCTTCGATCCCCGTGTGCTCCATCGTCGCGGTTCTTTCTGTTACGCACAGCTTGGAAGGTTGCGATGTTTAATTCCTAAAACTTCAACGCAACACGATTTATTCCCAAAGGCACAGAATTTATTTTGACAAACAAATATTCTTCCTCGAAGTGCTCAGAGCCCATGCAATTTTATATCGCTGCCATCAAAAACAGTGAAGAACAGAAATCACATCGACTCCTTCACGATTAATTGAGCATTATCCAACACTTTCTTGCATTGCGTCTGGCTCTTTTTCAGTTCCATGATGATGCCTATAAAAAAGCAACTCGACAGTAGAAAGGGCTCCGCGCTCACTGTTAAATCCCGAAGTGATAAGTTGCCAAGTTGTAGCAAACAAACCGGACCCGTTTCTGGAGTGGTGCTGTGCCTCAGAAAGGCGCACGGCCCAGACTTGAGCTCATCACTGTTATCTAAAGTGAAGTGTTAACTGTCCGATACGTGCATATTAATTGTCGTGAGCTGAAAATGTCCTGTTCACGCTCCTCTTGAAGTGATTTCGAGCAGGTGAGACAAACCCCTTCTGCCCAAACTCTGTCACGCGCCTCTCCATTGGCTCTTGCGCACTTCTGTAGAGACAATGCCTCGCGCCCGCACCCCTCTCTTAAAGAAGCCGCTTCTGTTTTTCACCAGGGCTGTTGTATTGTCGTTCTAGTTGAATAATAAAATGTTTCATGTTCCTAGAATACAGAGCAGTGTAGTGGAATTATTAAAAAGGGTATGTAGATGTTACAAAAGTAGTCTGGAATAAAATAACATTTTATTATCGGTTATTAAAAGTGTTTTCGTGTTTATTTTTCATTAAAAACATGAATATTTGGAGAAAAGAAAGATTTTTATACCAAATTTAAATCAGTGATGTGTTACCAACTTTCAGGAAGCAATTTGTTGTCATGTGACAGGAAAAACAACTGTGAGCCAAGGTCAGTTTTATCAAATATCACGTTTTGACCTTTTTATGTAAACTCATTTCGACTAAGAAAACGTATTGATAATCATATCTATTTAGTGTTTATATTTTTTCTGTTATTTTCTAAATAATTTTCGTATCATACAGTTTAGGTTTTAAAGGTGCACGTTACTTTGTTGTATTACTTTTTGTACTCCGTAGAAATAATAATAATAATAATAATAATATTTTCTTTTTTACATCCAAACTTTTATAGAATATGGTATGGTAACATTTCACCTGCCTATTCCCCTTATACTGACTCATGTAAGAAAGTCAAGTTAAGATGCACCGAATTTGAGTTATTTTTCATTGGGTTATAATAATAATTAAAACGGGCTTCATTTCTTTAATGTTGTGAAAGATAACGCATCAAAATAGCTTGTAAACCACAAGGCTGATGCAGTTAATTATCCCAAGGAATAAAGGCCAAAATGTTTAGATCAATTGAGAAAAAATCTCTTCAGGTTTTATCAAGGGTACAGGAACATGCAGCTTTACACATGGCAATGCGTTTGCTTAATCAAATGAAACTGAATTTCATTGAAGTGCACTAGCCTTTGGCTGCGTAAAATGAAGGGTGAAGCCAGAGAAGCATCAGTTGCCTTTAGTGATGCAGAAGCCAGCGTGATCGGCGCAAATAATTTAACCTTTTTCCGCCCGAAGCTACAGTGGAAGATTCTCCGCTTTCAATTCAATAAAAATGAAAAATGGCGCATAATAAAACCTGAAAGCAAGGAAAACGAATTTAATATATCATCGTTTTATTACCTACTTATTTCAGCTTTCGCACGAATAAAAATATTTCTCCGCAGCACAAAGTGGCTAGAGGGAAGCATAAAAATCAATTTTCTGAATACAAAGCTGTATCAATAATAAGCGCTCTTGTGTGTGTCTCAATAGCAGGAAAACATGTTGTTGGTTCTCAGTGATGTCGAATAAAGCAACCCGGAGTCGTGGCTTTTTAACAGCAGGTCGCATCTCCTCGTTATCAAAACGTGGGGGGGGGGGTTCTCAAACACGGAAAAGATAGGCTTGCATTGTATTTTTTCCAGAAATGATGATTAGGTTTCGTCGCTTGGGCAGAATGATGCTGGCGCTCAGCTATGGAGTCATCACGGTCTTAAAGGCCCATCTGAGGTCATAATGATCAGACACGACCCAGTCTGTCTTCATCACGAGGCAGTTTAGAAATTAAGAACGACCTCAATCATAATTAACAGTCAGGATTAACTATTACTCCCTGGTTTTCATTTCCATGAGTTCGCCCTAATGCCATTTTGTGTTCTATATGCACATATGCAATTGTAGATCTAATTTCTTGCACATTCATATTCCTCCAGCAGTTATTTTCCCGAAGATCGCTTTGTTTTAGCCACAGTTATTATCGGACTAAATGAACTGTGCTGAAAATATTTTAATTGCGTTTCTCTCGTGCTGTTATTGAGCTGAATTAAATCCCCGCGTTCTCCGGTTGTTTTCGTCAGCACTGAATGTTAAATACAATTACATTTTCGCACGGAGGCAAAATATTATCTAATGGTTACTAATTGGTTTAAGTTGTAATTATTTTTAACACTAAGAAGCGCTCAAATGATTGAACCTGACAAACCGCGCCTACCCGAACTCGTTTCATTTCATTAGGTGCAATAGAGTGTTTATTCTAAAATCCATCCTATTAAAACATTGCACTGTAGAATCGAGACTCAAATCGATATTTTCAGATCTGAAATGCATGCCGGGATACTGTGAAAGCCGATAAAACAAACTTCTAGGAGTCACTAAGTTCTTTTGATAACCTATTTTCTTTTTATTGTGATTTTGAAATAACGAAACCGAGCTAACTGCGGTTGCCATGGTTACCCCGGCTAGTTAGCACACTCAGACTAGCTCGTCATCTTATTAGCTAGGCCTACTAAAATTATGTTTGAAAGCGTCTGTACCAAAAAACAAACCTGTTTTTTTTTTTTTAAACCTAATTTAGTTAGCGCCTTAATCGTTCTAAACGGTCTTCCTAGCGCGCTCTCCGGGTTGAAAGCCTAATATGAAAGGCCTTATAGCTGGTTGCCCGCGGGCGATGTGTCGGCCAGGCTGCTGAGTGTATATAGGGTCATTGATAAATCGGAATCTCCAGGCGGTTCTGATAATAAAGTATAAAGACAAAGCGAAGACAAAAAGAATTTGTCACAGTTCGACTTTCAACAGATTGGGTGACCCGCCGCCCTCCCGGGTGTAACCTGTTTCAGTGCGCTTTTGGAGATTTGCAAACAACTGCGATAGTGTTTGCTCAATATGGTGCCACAGGGATTGGAAGGCGATACCAAGCAGCACAGCTCATGACAAATGGCGATTACAACGCTACATAAAGAATGAGATGAGTCAGTAGCAAAGTTGCTACTCGCAGCCTCTTTTTTGCCAGTTATTTACACCGGCTGTCAATCTTTGCAAATTGATGTCTGCATATTTTTTTTTTAGAATTTAATAGAGAAACAATCAAAGAAAAACGACGTGACAAACAGCCACTTTGCCTGAACACCTGCCGGCCGTGTTCAATATGAACCCGGCACGTGGGTTTGAAAGGAAAATCCCACCCATCACAGCTGCATCCATCTATAGATTATGAGGATTGACTGTAATGCATCTGTTTTTCACTTTAAAAGCAAGACGATCTTTTACATTTTACTGCTACTGTTAGTTTACTGAAACCACTTTTTTTTTTAATAATCTAATTGAATCGTACATTTATAATTTATTATGAATATAATTTATAATAAAGTGTTAAAATAGTCTTATTATTATTTGGTTATTATTAATATTTTGTATTTGTAAATACATTATATGTATAATACATTATTATCACTACTGTTAATAAAGTAAAAACGTTTTATTAACCTATTAAAGAATGTAATTTGTTCTAAAATTTGTATTCAAAACGTAAATCTATTAAAAATATATAACATAAATTATAAAATAATACTATTTAGTCCTGTAAAATAAAAATAAAAAAATAAAAAATTATTACTACTACTTGTTATCAATAAATAAATATATTGGAGATTAATATATGATTGTATTATTATATTTATTGTGATTTTCTTAATGTAATTATTTTAGACTTCAGGTCTTGAGCTGGTGTCTTTCAACAGAGAAATGGCGGAACAGCTCTGGCTGATCCCAGCGCCTCTTAGTGTCAGTACATCCTTTTTACCTTCAGCATTTCCTCGTGCGCATCTTGGCCTTGTGCCCCTCAAATGCATGTGTGCGCGGGCGTGTGTGTTTGCTTATGTGTATGCGCGCGCCGGTGAGCCTGTCAAAGTGGGGATTCGCATCCATTGCACCATTCTCCATCCCTCCCATGACTGTTGTGCTTTCTGCTGTAATTAGGTTGAATTCAGAGCAGATTGAATTACGTTATTCTGCATCTCGAGCTGCAGTCCTTGACTTTCTCTCTCCCCCGGGAGAACCTGGCGCCTCCTTGCCCGATCAGACGGCTTCAACTGGACGGACCGCCAAAAGGGAAAAGCGCTAGGAGTGCACCGGGATCTCCGATACGTCATCTGGTAATGTGGACTAAATGAGAGGTGTGAGGGCAGGGGAGCAGGATAACATCGCAAGGTCTTGTGTGACCTGAAACAGATAAAGTGTTGGAATAATGAATTGTTTTATTCGCTTTGTCGATATGAATTTTGCGCGCTGAGGGCGTTGGGGGAAAAAGACATGGTAAAGGAGGACGTATAATTTTGTTTCGTTTTTGGATGTATCTGGTTTATTTCGAGCAGTATTTCACGTTCTGCTTTATAATTATTATGCCGAATGGAATTAATAAGAGAAAATATAGTTGACATTTAAACGGAATTGTGCTACTGGATTTTTTACATTTTTCATTTATTGTATTTTGATTAACTTTTACATATCCTATTACCAGAATTTTAATTTTGTTATTTTATCCATTTAAATCAAAACTTTTCGATTTGTTCGATAAATATATTTGGGGGAGATATTTGCAGGTGTTTTTAAAAAAGTAAAAAAAAATAATAATAATAATAATTAAAACAACCTAAAACGAATCTTAATTTTTTGAAATTATTCTACATTTCCTTCCAACAGTTCAGGACATTTGTGGAAGTATATCTATTAATCGTGTACACTTGTATTTTTACAAATTAAAACATGACTTACTAAAATGTGTGTATTTGTGTAACTGTGTTTGTTGCTGTTGTTGTTTTAATTAAATTAATTGTCAAATGTTATCTTATGGAATTGAATCTTATGTATGCACAAACATTAATTCTTTTTTTTAGCCTATTTAAAAGTGTCATGCAGTCTTTTGTTTAAGTGGTGTATAGGCTGTCATGATTGCATATTTAATAAATACACATAAACCCCCACTAGCGTTTTCAGTATGAAAATGTTATTAAACACAAGACACAATTTCCCATATAAAAGTGATGGTTGCTTCATTTTAATTGGGTTAAGTGTTTCTTTGAGGAAATATGCATTGAACACGAAATTAAAGTTTAAAGGTCTTTAATTAGTTTACTTATTGTTAACGAAATTAGCCAAACATCTTTTGATATAGTTCTGTGAAATCGTGATAAACAGAACCAGATAGAAATATAGATAGATAGATCTTGTCGCTCTTTTTCCTGAAGAGTTGGAAAACAATGAAACTTGTTTAATTTAAACGCATCTGCTTGAACCATTATTGTGTGTCTTGTAATCCATCTTTTGTGTCTTTCGTTCCGATCGCGTTTCTACACGCGTCTCGTTGAAGTGTCAAAGGCGTAATTAAGCGTATCATTGGCTTTGTGTTGTTTACAAACCTCGAGCAGTAATTTAATTTTGTCCACCAGCCGCCACCGGCACGCAGTCCACGCTGATGCCCGCGGGCTCCGCGCGGAGAGGGACCTTCTGCCAGCCACCTGCGGGGGTGGTAACCCGGGGGAGGGCTGCCATGGGCCAGCTTAATCAAAACAGACGGGAAATGTTTAAATGTATGTAACAATAACAGTTTGTTCACTCTCTTTTGTTCCTGCTGCAAGAATCGCGTCCTAAGCATTTGCGCGTGACATTTAAAAAATATAAAACTTAGTATAACATTATAAAATAGAATATTTTATTATTATTGATTAAATAATTTCGTTAGTATTAATGTTATTAATAATATGAATGATTTCATTGCTCAATAATAAGTCAAACTGGTGTACTTATTGCCTACTTTTTATTTTAATTTATGAGGAGATCATCTATCTATCTACCGTATCTTCAATCTATCTATTAATCTCTCTCTCTCTTTCTCTACATATATACATATATATATATA